>JASAMX010018218.1:0-37084 GCA_030248175.1 Microlaimidae sp. YZB2_3 | reverse complement strand
CCGAGCCAAATTTTGGGTATGAATTTAGGTAAAAATTCACTGTCATAAACACGATTTTGTAGTAAAAAACAGTACTCTTTTTATACATAAATAGCCTAATTTTAGTATATAAAATTCTATATTAGTGCTAAAAACCTTAAATAAATGATTTAATGTGACTTTATTTGGAAACCGAACCCCCTTTGACCCCCTCTGGATTTCAAACTGGTCTACCCCGCGTCGACCACCCCCTAACAAGCTAGGGGGGTGGACCTCCCTGGCCCCCCTCCAGCTTTCAAAGGGGCATTTACCTGGGATAGCCACCCCCCTAGCTTGCCGGTCCATGCTCATGTATGATTGTGATGTGAGCCTTCATTAAACAGTTTTGAAAAAAACTGTAAGGCCTCAAGGGCAGAGCATCCTACTTGGTCAAGCACTATTAATAGTTTTAAATCTTATTTGAAGACACTACCAAACAAACATTTTAGTAAAAAATTGCTTGTTAGTTGAGTGAAATGACTTATAACATTAATCCTAAAACTCAATTTAAGCTAAAAGCGGTCTTCTTATACCATTAATTTTTGCACAACAAAATGACAAGTAGACTATCATTATGCATAATAATCGTGACATTGGATTAACATTTTTGATGTCAATACATAATGTCCTAGGCAGTTTACTTATTTTTCAATAGTTTTTGTAGCCGTGGCTGGATAAATTTTTATATAACTTATTTCATAATGACTTCAGTTTTTCAAGAAGGAATATTTAGCTCGATATTTAATATATTATTAATATCGATCCTAACAAATACATGGCTGCTATATATATTATACATTACTATTTTTTTATATATAAAGTACATAATAATTAATGCAAAATGTTCGATTTTATAGCAATAAACAGCAAAGTTACCCCAAGTCAAGTGGTTCATTTGTCGTTGAGATTGTTCTTAATATTCAAATGAAATATTTGATATTTATTGAACTATAATGAGAGAGTGTCCATTTAGATATTTTCTATAATTCACAGTTTTTTTATTTTCCATAATATTTTGTCTCTTACCAGTATTAGAGTTTCCTATCGTTTTGCTGTGGTATTACAAAGTGAACTGAGTTTAGTTCGCGTACCAGAATTTTTTACTGCCGAAGGTCCGTCTATACAACTGGTTTCTGTCTATCACGAAACGGGTTCTAAGGCACCGACTTCCTCCTTTAGTCGGATGGGATCCTGGGCACAAAAAGTGGTTGGGACCTCGGACAGTTGGGACAAAGCTGGCGGGGATCTTTGTTCCGCGCCCGCGGGACCTTTTTGCTCGGAAATCGTACCTCTGCAAGCGGTGACGAAAACGGAGTCGATAGCCAGACAAGTCGCCGACCAAATCGAGTGTGTTTTGTTTGGATTTTTATTTTTTTAGTTACGCATTGGAGAGCAAAGTCAAAAAAAATTTTAGTATGTTTGATTTATTACTTATTTTATAAAATGTTTGACCCATACACATGGGCACGGGGGGGGGTTGGGGGTGGTTAACCCCCCAAAATTCTGAGAAGGGGGGTTTAGCCCCGCCCCCACTCAGAAGTGGGGGGAGGGGAAAAAGTTAACCCCCCAATTTTGGAAAAATGAAGAAAAAAATGTCTTTAAAATGACTTCTAACTGCCTCCAAACTTAAGTTTTGAGGTCAAAATGAATGTTTTAAGCAATAAAAAGCTCAAAAATGCTATAAAAAGGACTTTTTGACCTAAAATTAGCGTTTTTTACCTATTTTTCCTTCAAAATCGAAAAACGATATGGGTAAAATGCACTCCAGAAAAAAAACGATATGGGTATTTTGCGTTTCTCGGATTTTAACCCCCCCTAATTTGGGGTTTAACCCCCCCCACTCCGGACCAACTTGCCCATGTATGGTTTTAACATAGGTAGCAGCTTACCAGATTTTTGTTGGTATATTAGGTTTCCAAATTTTGGTGATTTATGCTTAAAACAAAATTGGCTCGAAAATAGGAGGATTTTTTTCTTTTTGCTGTAATAATATCAAATATTATATAATATACCGAAAACTCCTGTATAAAAAAGTAAGTAAAAGTGGGCCATTATAATGAGTGTGAGCCCCTCTATTTAAATCGCACCCTCCATTATAATGGTATAGAAGCCATTTTAATTCGCGGGAATTAAAATGGAGAGGAAGCATTAATAGCCATTTATTGATTTATCACTTTATAAATACTTGCAAGTGTAATACTGTCTGGGCCGCATGAGTTTTCCCGTGTCGAACAGCATTGCACTTGTGAGTATAATAAAGGTGAAATTAAATCAATAAATAGCTATTATAATGGCTTCCTCTCTATTTTTTAATTCCATCTAATTAAAATGGCTACTATGCCATTATAATGGCTCATTATAATTGCCTACTTTTTACTTAATTTTTTGTAGGCTGGAGTTGCACATTTTTCGGTATATATTTTTGATAATATTAGCCCAAATTATGTAATGCATTAACTATTATTATTTTGATGATTTTTAATTTTAAAAAAAAGAATAAGATTAAGTATTTAATTTAAATAAACTCTGTGTATGTCATCATAGATGAACACGGTCACCGAAGCTAGGGGGGATGTTTACCCCGGGTACATGACATTTTAAAATCTAGGGGGAAGTCGAACCCCCCCTTAGCTTTCTAGGGAGGGTCGAACAGGGGTGGAAGATTTTGAAACCTAGAGGGGGGTCAGGTGGGGTCTATTGTTCGAAGCAAAATAATTTTAAACCATTAAAGGTTTAATAGTTTTTTTATAAGATAATACTACATTTTAGTGAATAAAAAACGATAATCTGATATACAAAGGGTGTAAAAACATGAATTTGTATTAAAAATTCACGTTTTCGAAAGAAAATTTAGTATAAAAAACTACTTAAAATTTTCCCGTGAGGGGAGGGGGGTGGGGTCAGATTTCAAAATCTAGAGAGGGGGTCAGGGGTAAAAAATTTGAAAATTTGGAACAAGGGGGGGCTGGATTTTTTTTTTGGGGGGGGGGGGGGGCAAAATTTTGAGGCTAGGAGGAGTGGACCCCACCGTACCCCCCTTGTTTATCTATGTACATCATTTAAATATTAATGTAATGCTAAAAATTTTAATGTAATTATAGGTTTTTGTATTTTTTAGATTAAATGTGGTTGTCATTGCCAAAGAATTTAAGAATGAGTCTTGTATTCATGGAAATAATACTTAGAGTGAAATTGCTTTAATGTCAAACAAAATATTATTTTTGCATTATTTATATTAAGTTTTTGATGTTATTAATAAATTTTTTATTATGATTTTTTTACCAGTTTAAAGGAACTGTTAGTTATCAGTTACATACATTGAAAAGTGCTAGCTTTATTTTGCAAATATCCAATTTTAAGACCACAAATCAAACTTTGCATAAGTTTTCAAAATGCCAACCATAGCAAAAAAGCTTAAAATAAGTGGTAGAGTTTATCTTGTCTCCATAAAGAGTATGGCAGCTTTCTTGATTTCGGTGGCATACGCAGACAAAATTATGGTCGCCAAAAATAATGTTGGAATGGAATTATGGGAAGTATCATAAAAATTCCATTGTTAGGTTTTGTTATAACTGGGATGGGACTCTCATAAAGATGTTCATCCAGGTACTTTCTTAAGTTATGGAAAAAACAATGTCAGCACAGTAGAAATTTTTAGTGAAAATAAATTTTTCTGATTGAAAATGTAAAAATTCATTCCATAAAAGTGTTTTATTCATCGACATAAAAAAAGAAACTAAGATCGTTTATGAAAAACAAAAGTACAATTATGGCTGAATAAAAAACAAGACATTAGTTAGCTTTAAAGAGGCACCATGGACATAGAAGTACCATAACTTTAAAATTATCCATGAAATCAGATAAAAATAGAGCGGAACTCTTAATCTAAGGGGGTGCTCCGGAGCTCAAAAACCAAAAATAAACGAAATTGGCTTTGTTACGTCAGTTTTTGTTTTACTGCTAAACTTTTAACCTTAATATTTCGATTTAACTTTACAAAATACGTTTTTAAATTTTTCTTGAATTAGGAGATTTTAGTTCTTAAAGAAACCAGATTATTAAAGTTTAAAAGTAAACCTTCCTTATCCTCTATTTTTTAAAAACCCCATTTTTTTGTTGTTTTTGTCCGAAAGCTTTGGAGCTTCAACAAAAATTCTTATTGTCATGTCAAAAAATAAATCTGTTGGCCGTGGCAGCTATACACTTAGCATTTTTTTCTAATTTCAAAATATTTCTTCATCCCTCAAGTCATACAAGGGCACGGCGGGGAGGGGGTTAACCCCCCCAAATTCTGAGAAGAGGGGTTTAACCCCCCCCCACTCAGAAGTGGGGGGGGAAGAAAAAGTTTACCCCCCCCCCAATTTTGGAAAAATGAAAAAAAAGTGTTTAAAATGACTTCTAACTGCCTCCAAACTTAAGTTTTAAGGTTAAAATAAATGTTTTAAGCAATAAAAAGCTCAAAAATGCAATAAAAAGGGCTTTTTGACCTTAAAATAGCGTTTTTTTTACTTATTTTTCCTTCAAAATCGAAAAACGATATGGGTAAAATCAGACCTGTGCACTGCCCTCCCCGCCGGG
This sequence comes from Microlaimidae sp. YZB2_3, assembly GCA_030248175.1. Lineage (NCBI taxonomy): Eukaryota > Metazoa > Nematoda > Chromadorea > Desmodorida > Microlaimidae > Microlaimidae sp. YZB2_3. The sequence continues at coordinate 32,488 of JASAMX010018218.1, read as the reverse complement.
GTTTAAACGGGGGGGCAATTCCAAAATGGGGGGGCACAGGGGGGCAACTTTTTTGAAACGGGAACAAGCAGGAGGGAAAGAAAAAAAAGGAGAAAAAAAGAGGGGAAAAGAGAAAAAAGGGACAAAAAAAGTGAAAATAAGGTAAAAATAGGTCTGAAATGGCTTAAAATACATTGGAATAGGCTAAAAACTGCAAAAAAATTGCGATGATGGCGTCATCATAGGTCAAAAATGGCGTCATAATTTTAGGGTACTTTTTCATTTTTTGGCGGAGGGGGGAAATAAAACGGGGGGGGGCAAATCCTCCAATAAAACGGGAAAGGCATTTCCAGACCGTAAACAGGTCTGGTAAAATGCACTCCAGAAAAAAAATCGATATGGGTATTTTGCGTTTCTCGGATTTTAACCCCCCCTAATTTGGGGTTTAACCCCTTCCCCACTCCGGACCAACTTGCCCATGTATGCCTCAGGTTGTATAAAATGCTTCTTTTGAACCTTTTTTTAAAATACTTAAAGTCTGTACAAAAATGATGACGATAATAATGCCTTTGTCGCACCCCCTAAAACCACCCACGCTCTTATCGGGTGCACAATGTCAACAGTGCCCAAGAGAAGGTAAGAAGTAAATGAGTTGGTCTGGTACAAGCAGCCTATCCAAAAACGTGCCCATGGATGTCCGTATGACAATGTGATAAATTATTCTGTCACATCTGTCTAATCTGCAACCTTTAGTTAACACTGTTAATTCGCTTGATGGAACGGTCTATTTTAAAAATCTTGTTAATGTTATTATTTAAGAAAAATTCTTTTATTGTTAAGATGTACTTCAAGTTCTTATTTAATTACGAGATATAAAGTCAGACCTGTGCACGGTCTGAAAATGCCCCCCCCCCGTTTTATTGGAGGATTTGCCCCCCCCCCCCCCCGTTTTATTGCCCCCCCCCCCCGCCAAAAAATGAAAAAGTACCCTAAAAATATGACGCCATTTTTGACCTATGATGACGCCATTATCGCGAATTTTTTGCAGTTTTTAGCCTATTTCAATGTATTTTAAGCCATTTTAGACCTATTTTTACCTTATTTCCGCTTTTTTTGTCCCTTTTTTCCCTTTTCCCTTCTTTTTTTCTCCTTTTTTTCTCTTTTTTCTTTCTTTCCCCCCTGCTTGCCCCCCCCGTTTTATTGTCCCCCCGTTTCAAAAAAGTTGCCCCCCCCCCCGTGCCCCCCCCCGTTTTGGAATTGCCCCCCCCCCCGTTTTAACCCCGGGGGGGGGGGGGGCAGTGCACAGGTCTGTAAAGTTCAAAACTAAAATATTATGAATAACTCAAATTATCTTTTTAGCAAAATCGGAAAAATGCTTAAATAAAATATTTCAAAACAGTAGAAGAAACGTCCTTGTCCTTGTAGAAATTTATTCAAAAACTTTTGCGCGGAAAATTGCTTTGATAAAATTTTGTATACAAAATGAATCTTGTGAACCCGGTTATCTTGCCGTAGATAATAAAGTGAACGAAACGAATTTCTAACAATACAACTGACGTTAAGAAATTGATTCAGTTACCATGGCCCCAACAAGAGTGCGCATTATAAAAGTTGAAACTACGTTTGATCCTCAAGAGAAGTCCAACGATCAAAACCTTATTAGAAGTAAGGACACAAGATCAACAGGCACTCATTCTAGCAAAGCTCAAACTTCAAAAGCAAACTCGCGTAATAAGGTAATTATTAATTTCCGTTCTTTAATTGTTGTAATATAAAAAAAATCAATTAAAAAGTATAATGTATATAAAAAAATAGAAAATGGGATCTTTTAAACATGCCACTAAGAATATAAAAGGTTTTTAACTCCACGATGATTCAGTTTTCAAAAGTTTTTTGCTACCTCTCACAAGTCTAAAATAATTGTATACACGTAATAATTTTCAAACAAGGAATCTGTCATAATTTCCCCGTTTTAGGATAAAAATAATGACTTGAAGCCGAATACACTTCAATACTTGGTCTATTTGGTTAAGAAAACGAACATTAACAAACAAACTATATTATAACTTTAAAATAACTTAGAATTATTAGCATGTCCTTTTTTATTTTGAATCTGAGTCAGAAAAGTAATTGATGAGAATTATTTTGCTTTTACTTTATTATTCTTAGCTTTATAATTTAGGTACACGTGCTCGGCAGTAAATTTGTACCCAACTTATTATTACTAATTATTTCATAATATTTAGACAAACTTGTCCATAATGTTTAGCATAATCAGAAATATTTGAAGTATTCTTTCAAAGTCTTCACTTCTTAAAAGTGTTTTACACTCAAAAAAAACTTTTAGATATTTCAGATATTTTGAATTTGGTATAAAATTGTTTTGGCTTGGCCATTGACAACAGGACAAAAATAAAATCCTGAAAGATTTTAGCAAGATAGACCTACGAGATTTTTTCAATTGCAAATTCTTGATAGGTTCAACACAACCTGCCCTGAACATTTTGTCCTATGGTTGTTGCATACTTCGATAGTTCATGTACGTAATTTCGTTTGAATCTAATTCTTAGTCAAAATCATTACAACAACATAATAACACTAAAAATAAATCAAAAATATTTAAAAAACACTTTTTGTAATAGAGGTTAAAAAAATTTCAGACTGCTTTGACAAAAAATTCCAAAGTTGACGATGTGTGGTTTCCACCAGAGGAAAATCCAGGAGATCCAACCACCAGCAACCAATTGCGCGAGGAAAAGAATAATCAGGATGAATCCCTGGAAAATCAGGGCAACGCTCAGCCCATTGAAGAAGAAGAAGCCCACCCCTCTACGTCAGTAACTGAGCATGGATCAATCCCCACCACCACCACCTACGATGCCAGTTTAGCCAATTCTATAGGGGAAATTGAACCCGGGGTAAGTGCGCATAGCGATGAAGGTTTGGAACCATCAGCAACGGACTTGGAGCCGCGAAAATAGGAACTTGGAGCAAAATGAAAAAAAAATAATTAGGGGTTAGTTAATTAAAAAATAAATTACAAGTAAAAATAATTAGGAGGGTTTAGTTTTAGGGTCGAACTTAAAGTCAAGGAAGGTTTTAATGAATTCACACTTTCGGCTCTAAATTTTCTATTTTTAGCTCCAAGTTCTAGTCCAGTTCTTGGCTCCAAACGTCCCTAAATTGCAGTAAAGGAAGTAAACGCTAAAACAATCATAAATAGAAAATAATTCAAAGTTTTATTAAAGATGCGGTGCGGAGTCAAACTTTTTGTCTTCGATTTTGATGATTTTTTGTAAAAACCGTACCCCTGCCCTGCCCCCAATAGCCCATAAAATTTTTTCATCAAAATATCTCTTCTATTGGTTCAGGAGATATGACCCCCCAAAATGGCTTTTTTCGACAATTCTGTACTTGAAATATTGCTAAATGGGTATAAACATTTAAGTTAGGTACAAAATATTATGCACTCATGTGAGTGGCGTATAATGGTGGCTTGGTATTTGGCTACCTCACTCCAACCTTTTGACCTTTTCCATACTTGATCGAATTTTAATAATTTATATTGGGTTGTAAAAAAAAAACCACAACCAAATATTAAACAAAAGATTTTCTGGTACGCAAATACCCTGTAAAACTTCAAATATTGCATCAAAAATCACCAAACCATAAATTAAATAAATTTAGACTGAAACTCACGGTACTTCTTCTCTTCTGATAATTACTTTAGTTTAAACATAAATCGACTCCTTGTTAGCGAAATGTACATAATTCTTAGATTTTTTTGTCTTAAAAGTAAGATCACTATAACAAAATATTACTTTATTTATTTTATTGTTAATTTTAATTATTTATTTTTAAGGTTGAACTCGCACCTGTTCTCTTAAAATCTACCTTGGGTAAGTAGAGCTTAAGCCAAAACGCTATACTAGCAACCAACAGAGTTAATATAGCGTTTTGGGCGGTCAATGGGTCCACTGAGGCTATAAAAAATTGAATCAGTGTACACCTTTTTTGTACAAATATTGAATTACGAATATTTAGGTGTGTTTATTTAATGCAGAGCGACTGCCGTTTCAAAATGGACGTGCGGGTCACGGAATAACGGGGCAGGTGGGTCGCCTGCTCATGTCTCTGGATAATCTTCCCAGCGAAGCTTTTTGCGAAAAAATCCCTTTTCGCCCCGTTCAGGTAAGATTTAATTTTTTTGTTAAAAAAATGGCGCCAATTAATCGGTTATGTATGGATTATTTTTCCGGACGGCAGGTGAAAGTAAACTGAAACTCCGTAAGGCTATAAGTTAGCATCTGATTTTTGCGCCTTCTTTGTTTTGATTGTAATTTTAACCATTTCGTGTTTTTTTAAATTTTAAAGGAAACTTAGGTAGAAAAGTGCTAATTTTAGGTAAAAAAGCGTGTGCATTGCAGTTTTAAGCTTTTATTGCTAAAACACTTATTTGGACTTCAAAAGTTTATTATGGAGGAAGTTATTAGGTAACATTGAAAGTAAAAATAAGCGATAAAAATCCGCGGATGTAAGTTTAATAATTCGCGGATGCGTATGCTTGAGCATTGTTTTAAATATAAATCTAATTTAAATTAAAGTATAACAACCTGCATTTACTGACAATTACAGACAGCTATTTGTTTATTCCACGACTGGGTGCACGCAGACTGGGCGAGAAAAGGGGGGGGGGCAGGGTGGGGTCCACCCCCCTAGCCTCGAAATTTTGGGACCCCCCTAGACAAAAATCTAGGGAGGCCCTTCCCCAAATTTCCGAATTTTTTACCCCTGAGCCCCCCTCTAGAATTTGAAATCTGACCCCCCCTCCCCCCTCGGGAAAATTTTAGGTACTTTTTTATAGTAAATTTTCTTCCAAAAACGTGAATTTTCATCACATATTCATGCTTTTACACCCTTTTTATACCAGAATATCGCTTTTTATTTAATAAAATGTAGTATTATCCTATAAAAAGAACAATTATTAAAGTTATTATGGTTTAAAATTGTTTGCTTTAGACACCTGACCCCCCTCTAGATTTCAAAATGTCGCACCCCGGATCGACCCCCCCCTAAAAAGCTAGGGTGGTTTCGGACCCCCCTTGGACCCCCCTCCTAAAATTCAAACTTCGATTTACCCCGGGTAACCACCCCCCTAGCTTCCCCGACCGTTCTCACCTATGGGTGCACGATAAACCAAACCAAACCATGTCAAAAATAGTGCGGATAATTGATAAAATAAAAGTTACAGGCGCCGTTAAAAGTGGCCAATTTTCTGGTTCCGATACCGTACGGGGACGCGACAGAGCTGAAACCGGACGGTTACGGGGTCTACGGGAAGAGCCAGTACCGCAAGACGGACGTACTCATAGCCGGCAGACGACTCACAGTCAGACGAGTTGAATTAAGGCACACGTAAGTGAGGAATTCTTATGAAGAGTACAGCGTTAGAATGAGGTATTTTATTATTAGTAAGAATAGGTGAAGGAATCGGAATCATGGAAGGAAAAAGATAGGAATATGAACTGATACGGGGTTTAAAACTGGTGACAAGTTGGGATCCAAATGTAATAATCGTTGGTTGATAGCGACACTTCTTTAAATTTTAGGATTACGAACGTGAAAGATTTTGTGGTAAAAACGCGAAAAATATGGTATTAAACTTTGGGGTTATCCCCAAAATTTTCACCGCTGCAAAAATTGTTCTTACGTTTTGTGCTTACTTATAAAATGAACATGTTAACCATAGGTGAGACAGAGGGGGGGGGTGGGGTCCACCTCCCCCTAGCCTCGAAATTTTGGGACCCCCCTAGACGAAAATCTAGGGCCCCCCTCCCCCCAAATTTCCGAATTTTTTACCCCTGACCCCCCTCTAGAATTTAAAATCTGACCACCCCTCCCCACTCGGGAAAATTTTAGGTACTTTTTTATACTAAATTTTCTTCTAAAAACGTGAATTTTTAACACATATGCATGTTTTTACACGCTTTTTACACCAGAATATCGCTTTTTATTCAATAAAATGTACTATTATCCAATAAAAAGAATAATTATTAAAGTTATGATGGTTTAAAACTGTTTTGCTTTGGACACGTGGCCCCACCTGACCACCCTCTAGATTTCTAAATTGCGCACCCTGGTCGACTCCCCTAAAAGCTAGGGGGGTCCGGACTCCCCCCCCCCCTGGGACCCCTCTCATAGAATTCAAAATTCGATTTACCCCGGTTAACCACCCCTCCCCATAGCTTCCCGGACCGTTCTCATCTATGATGTTAACATCTTAAAATTCAAGGTTATGCACACAAATATCTATCAGACTAATAAAGATAGTATAAATCTCACGTCAATCTCTGCTGTGGGAAAACGTACAGAGTTCATGTAAATTTTAAAACTCTCAATAGGTTTAGAAATGAATAAATAATACAGAAAATGAATATTTTGTTTAAGCCAACCAAAGGCATGTGTTAACCCGTCGATAGTTACCTAAAATATTAGAAGGGAAAGGCATCTGCAATTTAAAAAAATTGTGAAAGATACTATTATATTCAGAACTGCTCTAACTATCCTATGTAGGGGTGAGATTTAGATTAGAGTAAAGGCCAAAGAAAGACATACCACGGCGGTAATTCTCATAAAGCGCCTGGAGATTATTCATTTTTCGGCGTGTCAAAATAAGAAGGAAAAGAGGGTATATTTTGAAAGGTGCTAAAAATGCTTTAAAATGGTAAGTGGTGAATAGAGAGTAAAAATAAAACTTGTGAGCAAACATTACATTTTATGTGTTACATTTACAAAAAAAAAGAAAAAAATTTGAATTTTTTTGGAGTTGGTAGAGAGGGAGGAGGAAGGGTCAGGGGTAGGTGTGTTAAGGATTACGCTCAAAACAGGCATCTTAGCTAAAAGAAGCAAGAAGGGTGTGTCGCTTTAGAAAAGAGAGAAAGGGGCCAAGGGGGTATACCTTCTAGCTAGGGACCCTCGTTTCGTGCACCTATTATTTTTTTGGAGTTATTTTTTTACTATTATTTATTATAATGATAGTAATTATAATAATTATTATTCTTTTAATTCCCCTGGGACGTCCAAATTTCGTTCTACTTTTATGTTAACCAAGATTATTTTAAATAATATTTTTAGACAAGCTGACCAAAACTTTGTGAAAAGAGTGCTTTATGTGACGGAAAAAGGAAAAAATGAAGCAATATGTTCCCATGCTTTTGTAAATTACGAGTGGGCAGAAGGTAAAGAAAAACCCTGCTAAATATTTTTCTTAGTTTAAAAAAAACTTACCAAAATTACTAAATCAAAGATTATTATGGAATAAGTTTTTCCACTAGATTTAACAAATTAATCGCGTTTGGGAAAATTATATTTAATGAGTTTTATTTTTAAGGATTGTCAAAAACATAGATACCATGATTTTAAATAGCAAAGGTTTGTTTTAAATAATGATGATTTTGAAGCTTTTTTTTAATAATTATACGTAGTTATAAAATTAAATTCATCATCATATTTTTAAATTAATATTTGTACTAATTATTTAAAATTAAGCTGTTATTTATTCAAAATATCGCGCTTCATTCTTACGTGTTTTACTTATATAAAATTTTTTATATTATTATCTATGTATTAATATTGAAAGATTAAAAATAACTACTACATTTTAAATTAAAAACTTATGCAAACAACAGTCATAGTTTAAATTTTAAGGGCTGCTAGATTGTTTATTTTATAGACCAAAATTAATTAAAATTTTGTAATCTCAATTCTCAAATAAAGTTAGCGTTGTTTCGAACATGCTAATTTTGTTCAAATTATTTTGGAAGATTTTTACTTAAGTTAAAATTTCATCGTGCTATTGTTTATTAAAACTTGCTGATGGTATTTGGTTTAAGAACTTAAAATAACTATTATGTATTATTAGACCTCTTTAGATGCCGTTCCATTTGATATCATACCCAAACCGCACGGAAATGCTCGACAAGAGAATAAAATCACTCAGCATTTTGTTTCCAGTCGAAAATCTCTGAGACGCCAGTTAAAAGAAGATGTGAAAGATATGTCTGTAGAACAGGTAGGTCAGTTTTTTATACAAGTAAAATATCAAACAACAGTGATTTTGTTGCCTCGGAGAAGGAACTACGTTCATTTTTTTAAAATTTTTTTTAATCTTGAATAAATCACAAAACCAAAGCAAAATTAAGCAACAACAAAAAGAAAACAACAACAAAACTAAAGTCAAAACAAGCCATGATAGTAGAGAAAGTTCTAATCGCATGAAAGGGTACTAATGTCTTAATTTTTGAGGTGAAAGTTGGAGCCTAGTAATTTTTTGAATAAAAATAGTTAAATATAAAAATTCTCCTTGCTGTCAATCATTTTACAATCATTGGCGCAGGACGATTATCAATTATTTCTATTAAAACGCGTTGTGCTTTTGAATTGATTTATTTTTTAAGACTTTGTTTTATTTTGTCAAAATAAAAACTAGAAAATAAATCTGTAATTATTGTTGTTTTAGCCTTGTATTTTTTAGGTCTTAAGCAAATACACACGCAAAACTTTGGATGGGGATTTCGGACATCCCGTCTTAGAAACACCCCGCGATCGTTCCGCCGTATATAACGCCATATATGGAACTAAACGAAGAAGTCTCCATCCCAACGCAAAAATTCCACCTAGGACAGTGACTTTAGGTAAAAAATTCGTGTTTGTATCAAATCGCTTAAATTGCATATTTTGCAATTTTTGTTTTTTTTTTTTTAGAAAATAACAACAGAATGTTTAATGCAGTATAATTATGTTTCTCTAAAAAAGTAGCATAATTATGTTTCTCTGGTGTTTTATAATTTTCTCTTTGGCATTGTTGATATTGTCTACTTGATGAGATCACTGGTAAGGTTTTGGTTGGTATGGGAGTGGCAATTGCATTCATACATGGGCACGGGGGGTTGGGGGGGTTAACCCCCCCCCCAAATTCTGAGAAGGGGGGTTTAACCCTCCCCCCACTTAGAAGTGGGGGGGGGGGAGAAAAAGTTAACCCCCCCAATTTTGGAAAAATGAAGGAAAAAAATGTCTTTAAAATGACTTCTAACTGCCTCCAAACTTAAGTTTTGAGGTCAAAATGAATGTTTTAAGCAATAAAAAGCTCAAAAATGCAATAAAAAGGGCTTTTTGACCTAAAATTAGCGTTTTTTACCTATTTTTCCTTCAAAATCGAAAAACGATATGGGTAAAATGCACTCCAGAAAAAAAACGATATGGGTATTTTGCGTTTCTTGGATTTTAACCCCCCCCCCCCAATTTGGGGTTTAACCCCCCCCACACTTCGGACCAACTTGCCCATGTATGATTCCATCATCATCACCATTATCAAGCCGAGCGCTGGCTGCTAAAGAAAATAATCTAATAATTAAAGATTATTTAATATCATTCGTAAATATTTTAAATTTCGAGATATTATCTCGAATGTCAATTTTATTGACTCGAATTGTCTCGAAAAATTTAATCTGGGATTCTCACAAAAAATACACACTCATACAGACCTGTGCACGGTCTGAAAATGCCCCCCCCCCGTTTTATTGGAGGATTCGCCCATCCCCCGTTTTATTGACCCCCCCCCCCCGCCAAAAAATGAAAAAGTACCCTAAAAATATGACGCCATTTTTGACCTATGATGACGCCATCATCGCGAATTTTTTGCAATTTTTAGTCTATTTCAATGCATTTTAAGCCGTTTTAGACCTATTTTTACCTTAATTTCGTTTTTTTGTCCCTTTTTTCCCCTTTTTCCTTCTTTTTTTTCTTTTTTCTCCTTTTTTTCTTTATTTTTTCTTTCTCCCCTACTTGCCTCCCCCCGTTTTATTGCTCCCCTCCGTTTCAAAAAAGTTGCCCCCCCGTGTCCCCCCGTTTTGGAATTGCCCCCCCCCCGTTTTAAGCCCGGGGGGGGGGGCAGTGCACAGGTCTGCTCATATGACAAAGATATGGCAACTTTTCGTTGGCAATACTATCACTTTTTAGTAAGTGCAATAAGCTTTAATAATCCTTTTAGTAGAGACAAAAATTCACACGAGAGATAACTTCACCTTAAAAACTGGTTGCAACGTATAACTGGTTCTCTGTCTTGTTTATCGTACTTAGCAATATTATGATAATTTAAATCTCTAGGGTTTTTTTAAACAAAACAGTTTTTAATGAGTGTCTATTTGGTTTTCGCTTATTAAAAAAAGGCAAAAAATCTGTTTTATAAAATGAATACAGTGATATGTGTATATGAACTCACTGAAATGAAACATAATGATATGTTTGTAAAATCTTAAGTGAGAGTTTTACCGCCAAAAATTTATAATTTCTGAATTCAACCCACAAAAACTGTTACTTAAGAGCTGTTCAATTTAAGACGTAAAAGCATTAAAAAGCCTCAAACAGGTTGGGTTTTTGACGGATAACCCTTGAAGAATTTTTCTACGCCCGCCTACATCTTTTGTTTCGTCTGATCTATTGACCTATTTCATTTCCCCTTAAAAACTTGCCTTTTCAAAAATCATTGCGTTTCTGTGTTAATCTTAGTCCTGAATTTTAAAAACAACATTAAATAGACATTGCAAACTTCTGCAGCATTTTGTACTAAAACGGGAAAAAACTCTTCCAGAGGTTTTTTTTTTAATTTTAATTTTTAGATTCGCGCTTGAAAAATGGGTATATACCTAAATTTAACTTTTTTTGGTGTGTTTTTAATTTTCGTTTCTAGACTCAAAACTAAGATTAACATAGTAATGCATTAATTTTTAGAAGCACTGAGTTTTGTTCTATTCTAGCCCTTAAACCCCGTGGTTCATGTTAATTGTATCTGGGGAAAAAATTGTAATGAACCCAATTCATGTCCGTAATGTAATGTTGTAAAAAAATATATATTTAGAGCAAAGCAACAAAAGTGGGCCAAGTTCCAATTCTACCTCAAGCATGAATCAATTCGAGTTAGATCGGAGGGATTTTGCAGATCAAGAACTTGCTCGTACTGTTCTCCTGTTGAAACAAAAAAAGTTGCTTAAGGTCAGTTTAGAAAAGATTTAACTTCGTAATGATTGCCAAATAATTTTAAACTACCAACTGCTTGCTACGCGCAAAAAATGTGCAGTACACTATTTTAATCAATGTTTTTAATTATTTCAACACAAAGTATGATCGTATTTCAGGAATGTGAAAAACTGGGTTTAGAGATAGAAAAACTAAAATACGAAGTGTCACGAGAAAGGGATGAATATGACATAAGAACTAGTGGTCAAGCTATCTACGTCCAAGTATAAATTTCTTTTATGGACTTTGTAAAAAAAATTAAAAGAGCAAAAATCTATGCGAAAAATCTTTTGCTTTAACTAAAAGAATTTAATTTTGTATATTCTACTTTTTGTTAATCTTATTTGTGTAGTAACTACAATTATTATAGGGACTTTGATTTGAACCTTTTTAAGGTCTCTCTAGGTAGTTTTCTTAAGTAATGGAGAATCGTCATTTTTCACATCAAGATTTCGCAACATAATCAGAATTTTACAATACCCGACCCCCGATATTTGAGGGGGGGGGCGTGTCTCAAAAATTTTTTGGGGTATACGTATACCTCAAATACCCCCTTTTAGCGTTTTAATACTGGGACCCCCAAAATTTTAGTGGTGTGTCCGGAGTACCCCAAATTTTAGGGATGGGGGAAGGGTGTTGGCAGTAATCGGGATTTTTTTTTGGGGGGGGGGAGGAATTATAAACCCTCCAACCTCCCCCCTGCTCACCTATGCATGACACTATTTAGCATAATATGTGTTAAACACATGCTAAAACAAAAACAGTACAGAATCCTGCAAAAACCACAATTTTAAATTGCACATTGCTAATTTCGATGAAATGGTTGAAATAACAATACTTCAGATCAATTTTGATGGAAAGACTGGTTGGTGGCAAAGAACAGCACATAATTAGTATTAAAAATCAAATTAGTATGAAATTTTTTTAAACTCCATTTGAATATTCAGTAAACAGCGTTTATTAGTGAAATTTTTTGTTCAAAAAAAGTTTGTTTTCTTTTTTCTTGTACCTAAAGACTTTTGTTAAACGTGTTGTATTTAGTAATTATTATTAGAATTTCCCTTAAAAAAGGGGTTAAATTTTTTAAATTCGGCGAGACGAAATTGATTTGGATGCAATTTAAGGCTCCGGCTAATTTATATATATATAAATTTGAGATTTTTAAAAGGCCATAATTATGTCTATCGTGTTTTAAATGATACAATAATCGGTTCCGTAATTGGTACAATATTTCCGTAATTGCAATAATTTCAAAATTATTTTAGTTATTGTAAAAAAGGATATAAAACTCATATCTTCTCCCTGAAATCCCCCAATGGGGGTGGGGCTTCGGCTAAAATTCTACATCAACAACGGTGTTGGTATGGGGGGTGGCGAAAAAAGCACCCGTGGCAAGGGCGTAAAAAAAGCACCCGAAAGGGGTGAGTGACACGAGGGATGTTTATTTATTACGTTATAAGCATGAACATATTACGTTAAAATTTATTATTTATAAGTATTACATCATACGTTATTATAGAAGTTAATATAAATATTTAGCAGCATTTTACAAAACTTAAGATTAAATATAAAAGTATTTGCAAAGTAAATGGATAGTCTTCTGCTAGTTAAATGACAAGCAAATCTGTGTTTTAGTTAAAAATTTACATAAATAATATTAATTTGCGATTTTCTACCAATTCAGTGCACAGTCATATCATAATAATAATAAAACCAAACCACACTAATTATTTGAGCCATATTTTTCTGTAGGACAATTTTTAAAATGAATTATTGTTCGCAAAAGTGAAAGTTTACGACCTCTAAAATCTTCCAAACTATAAATTTACCACTAATAATCAGCATTTACGAATATAAATTGAGAACAATAAATCAATCAGAAAACTATAAAATAATTGAGCAGTTTTTAGACACCTTTTAATTTATAATACTAAGTTTAGCTTTTTTATATCGGTTTTTAGTTTTTAGTTTTTTTAGTTTATATCGGCAGTGCTTGTTTTTAATATAATTATATCCATTTTTACAGTGTGGTAGTAATAAAAGTTCGAACTGAGTTCATTTGGACTGGACCCATCTGTTTTAGCAGGGAAATTGGACCGGGTCTACTTTTTGGACCAATACTTAATATCGTCGTGACCAATACTTAATATCGTCCATTTTTGGCACGTTTAAACTAATTTATTAAATAAATTGTATGTAAAAACTTTTTCATATGAAATACCAACAGTTCATGCTATAGATCAAATTTCAAGTTTCAGGTTTTTAAATGCATGTTTAATAATTTTTGGACAACAAAAATATTGAACCTAGTCCCAAGTTTTTTGAATACCAGTGATAGTTTTCGTTCTAGTTTTTTGTCGACTATTATTATGAAATTAGGTCAACCGATTTAAATAAAATTTTACAAAAAACTTTTAGTTTTCATTCATTTTTAAATTTATACACAAGATTGATTTTATGATTCTTTAATTTTTAAAATTATATTGCAATCGTAGAAAATAGCTGATTTCGGTGTTGCGGAAGAGCGGCAAAGCAACTGTAAATCGCATCCTAAAATCGAATTAAAGTCAGCGTTGGCCAGGTTAAGTTCCGTACCATAATTTACGTCGGGAAAAAGCCTCAGTTAATGGGACCATCTAAAGGTGTCATAAAGTTTTTTTTTCGAAGAAAAATCCCGGGGCTGCTGTCCTTATAATTGTAATAAAAATGTTGTTTTTTAAAAAAACCTAAGATTAATTTTTTAAGATCAGTATTGCGGGATTAAGTGGCAATGAAAATTGGTTTGAAAAAGAAAGCATAATGTTTAATAATTTTTAAATCATGTGCGAAATGTGGTTGAAACAGCCGCAGGATTTTGTGGGAACCTTTTAAGGATCACACAATAATTATTTCTAATTAGAAATAACAAACATTGATTTAAAAACTAACACAACAATAAATAATTTAATATTTTGTAAAGGTAAGTTTTGATTTTTACAATATTATTCATAAAATAATTGCTTATAATTTTCAACACTAATAAGACTAGGTAAAATTTCGCAGTTTAAATAATAACGTCAAAATATATAAAAACTTCAAACAAAAAGTTACAAAGTACTGATAACGTAATAAATAAACATCGTGACAAGATATTTGCCATGCGCTTCTTTCGGGTGCTTTTTTTCTGCCTTAGCGACGGGTGCTTTTTTCCGCCCTTTGCCACGGGTGCTTTTTTTCCGTAAACCGTATGGGGTCATATGGAATATCCATCGCCGCCCGCTTCAGCTATAAAAAAAGAAGGAGTAATTTCGCTCCATTTTGCAATTGGTTTTTACTACTGAACGCTGTGCAGTCAAAACTGTACGGGGTTAGCGTTAAAACCTACGCCACGCCATAGCCAAGTTGCTACAATGTAGAGTTCTAAATGTTAATTTTTCCAATTTTACTTTTTTTTAAAAAAGTTTCATAGTCTTTTTATGTCCTGGTCTTAGTTCGGTTGTATAATTGTACAGTTATTGAATTTTAGGACGGAATTGATGCAACCGCAATGCAATCCATCAACTAAAATTGAAAAATAAGGAAGTCTGTTATTTTGTGCATTTTATAAAACCTCTGTTATTTATTTTTGGAAATTTATTTGTTTTCTTTAAAACTCCATTGTTGGAATAACAGTTTTTTAACTAATAAAGAGTTTATTCTGAGCTGGTATGCCAGCACAGAAACCGTGTAAAAACGTTGAACATATTAAAACACTTTTTGACTGTATTATTCAACACGTTTCTGGGTGGATTATCCTTTATGAACCTTTCTAGAACGTACAAAAATTATGTGTATAGCTAGCAACCACAACGGTCAATTTGTAGTAATGTTTATACGCTCCAATATCTGCTCAGCTCCGGTTAGTTGAAAGCGGAAGGAGCTCCGTAGCACCGCCCGTTAAATGAGTCAATTTAAGTTTATTTAAGCTTTAAATAGGTTTTAAACTTTTTTATATTCAGCATGTTAAGATTATTTCAACGTTTAAATAAATTTCAAAAACATTTTAGTTTTCATAGAAATTTTGACAAAATAACCTATTTAATTACTCATAAAATCAGTAAAAAAGTAGGGTGGAGCTATGGGTTTGCTTCGGACTCCTTAAAGCGGAGTACAGGCGAACATCACTAATTTATAAGGAGATAATTTTGTGAATTTATAAATTAAAGTCGTAGGTCGTTGGTTTGTGTATACATTGATTTGAATTTTATCGAATTTAGCGTTTGTTTGCTGATTATTGTAGTTTTCGTTATTTATGTACAAACTATAAATTTCAATGAGAAATAATAAAGAAAAGCCACGCTCGCTCTTGCTGTGGCTGCTATGCTAACTGCCGTCATTCTAATAGAACGCCCACTAATTTTTTTTTCAAACTCATGTAAAAATTGTCATCAACAAAACACTGACTAACCGAAAATCCTAAAAAATTAAAAAAACACGAGCGAAGTACATTAAAAAGACAAAAATTTATACCCTATTAAAATCGTTTTTTATATGTGTAACCCCTGTACATAAACATAACTTTTAAGACATTTCGATTAATAGCAGGTTTAAACACCTACTTTTTGGAGGTGGTGGCACACATGGTAATGTTCTAGATACTTTTAAAGTTTTGCGGTGTGGTAAATAAGTTTTGTAATTATTTCTTTAAATAAATTAAAAAAAACTTGTTTAATCACACTTTAAAACTATGGAGAATCACGACAGTAAATTCAATGTACACAAAGGTCTTGAAAAAAAATTAAAAATAATTTGTATAAGGCCAAAAAAAAATATGCACAACAATATGTTTTTTTAGAAAATTTGTTTTATGTTTGTTATTTTCTTGTATTATGATCGTGTTTTTTTCGTTAACAAACGTCATACAAATTTTTTTCAAATTTTCTCGAAACTTTTGTGTATATTAAATTAACCGTCATCATTCTCCATAGAAATGGAACAGCACCCAGAGAGACTTGGTTTCAAAACAATTGCTAAAATGTCTTATTCTCAAAATATCGTAATTTTACCTAATTAGTCAGAAATTCAACGAAGTGTGCTGGTGAAATTGTATTCGGCAACCGTAACTATTTAAGTTTTTAAAATAAAGTAAAATACGGTCTTGTGCGAAACCGTACTTTATTTTTAATTGTACGCCAGAACTCTTGTCTCCAAATGTTCGAGGCATGATATTGGAAGTCAATTCGCAAGTGCAAGTTAACGTTCAACGTTGTGCTCTTTCTTCACGTGATGATTGATACAAATAGTGGTGCTCGCCTCGCACCGGAATAAGGAAAAACAGTTTACAAACACGGAAGACGGGTTTGAATTCCGCTATTTTTTTCACTCACCAAAAACAGCTGTTTTTGTTTCGTCCAAACGAGTCCTATTAAAGTTTAAATCATCCTCAATTAAGTGGTGGAGGTCCAAAAATATTAATCAAACGGAGCTGGGTAATTTTGTTTATTTTTGTTGTGTTTGTTTTTTCAAGAGAGGTCCGAAAATATTAATCAAACGGAGCTGGGTAATTTTGTTTATCTTTGTTGTGTTTGTTTTTTCATTTTTTTTTTTTATGAACTTATTTGATATATTTACATAACATACAATGTTTTTTCGAGGTATGTATTGCAACACTGTAATTCTAAAATTTTTGTGCAAATTTTAATTCTAAGCTTTACTTCAGTAATTAATACGGCACAAATATGCACCCACACATTAAGTATTGCTTAATGGATAGTGCTATTAGCGTTGGTTAATTAAATTAATGGCTTATATTTTATCTTATTGATTATTGGCTATTAGTATCTGTCGGTTTAACTAATAATAATATGTTTAAAATCAGAAAATTAAAAACCAAATTAATTTTAAAACAACACTAATTTTTAGCACTCTTTCGCAATTTAACATTAAATTTACACAAAACATTTTTATGTACAAAAACTGGCCATATACCCTGTTTTGCCTTTTGGCGAACAATAAAAAGAGTACACAATTGAAAATATATAAATACACAAACCACAAAAAATTAAAACTACTGTAGTAAAAATGTAATACGAAACGCCTTTTGATAAAACTTTTTAAGTCTATATTTATAATATTATTAGATGATTTTTCATAAAAGAATATCTGTCCTATGCTTTTAATTTGTACAAAAAGGTTTTCTTGGTGGAAAAAAGTTAAAATTGTTCATTGCGGGAGTTTTTTATACGGTATAAAGTACAAGGATCGCCGAATGAATGGAATAGTGTGAGTCATTTAATTTTCGACGAATTTATAATTTGGCGGTGGGAAACTAAACTCCAAGTTTGTAATTCTAGGTCAATTATGTAATACTTCTTAATTAGCTTTTTTGGCAGTCACTGTATAACATTTACATTTTGTACAATTTAATCAACATATAATGTTGAAAATTTATAACAAATTTAAAAAGCTCGAATAAAGCTCTTTGAACTCACTGGATTTCAAACGACAAATTACACAATAAAATCCCAGAAATAAACATTTTAGTTATTTTTGTTTTGATCGCGATAATATTTACTGGAACTTTATGATAATTGAAAAACTGAAAATTTACAATAACTTCAAAAATCAACCCTTGATTTAATTTTGGTTTAAGCTTTTAAAAACTACTGATGTCAAAAATAAATATATTAAATTAGTAAGTAATGGTAATTTTTCAAAAAGAAAAGAAGATTTCTATAAGGGCTGAAAAAAGTGTCGTATCTGTTTTTAAAATTACAGTCAATTAAAATAACTTTTTTAATATTTAATTCTAATAAACTTTCATAATCATGTTTATTTAAGTAGGTATTTAATTCGGGACTATACATACCTGTAAAAATTTTGCTTAGTCACAGATTTGATAACGTAGGTAAAAATAAAAAAGCTATTCTAAAATAAGCCGCACAACTAAGCTAAATTAATATCATTTAACAACACAATACACATGAAGCTCGCAACAGGTATGTATAAAGGTTTAAATCATGTATATTAAACAGCACAAAATAAAAAATAAAGAAAAATAATTGAAGAATATGTAACTTTAATTCAATACGTAGCTTGTGATTTATGTACTTCACAATATTTGGCGCCATTACAAAAAGTAATTTCGTGTTTTTTAGCGTAAAAACTCAAAACTATCTAAAGAATTTTACAGTTTGCTTTAAAAAATTTTAAAAAAACAATGATCTAATATTTAAATGAATTTTAGTTCAGTTAAACGTATACTAAACTTTTTTAAAACTTTTTTTATAAAAAAAGATCAATTGCATTGGAAAATTAATTATAAAACCTAAATTTTTAAATTATTTTTGTTGTTTAATGAGGCTTAACTATGTAACCTCTAAATATGTAAAAAATGTAAGTAAAACGGTAAAATATAAAATGAACAACTAAAATTAGAAATGTTGATTTTTAGTCGTTTAAAAATATATATAATTTTTCAGCTACTTAAAGTATTTTAGTTAACAGAAATAAAAATAAACATATAAAATAAATATTGTTTTTCAGTCTTGTTTCTAATTTTAATTTTGAATAGATCCTACCAGGATATGTAAAATGATAAAAAATACAAAAAAAGCAATTAGCGGTACAAACTTACATGTTTACCGAATAAAAAATGATAAACATGCAGTAAAAATATGAAGAAAAAACACTTTTTTTTAAATTTTACACTGCGGTTAAGAAATGTACATATATATAAAACATTCAAAAAAAAAAACAAAGAAGCAAGAAACTAACGGAATTAGATTACGCATTAACTCTTATGAATAACGCCTGATCACAAACAATTTTTCGTGTTATGTATTTTTTATCAATTTGAAATATTTGTTAATTTTTAATGTAAAATTTTTTATTAAATTAAAAAAATTAAATTTAAAATTCATGTGCAAACTTTCAGATCATTGCAAAAATTTTATCAATAATTAAAAAAAAAAACATAAAAAAGTCAATAATGAGCTAAAAAACCATTTGATGAACAATTTAAAAAAATATTATGATAAAATTATCTCGAATCACAATACACAACCCTTGTAAAAAAATCATTGCAAAATTATATATGCAACGCGTTAGGTTTTCAAATTTTTAACGGTTTTATGAATTTTTATTTTTGAGTTTAAATTTTCAGTTTAATTAGTCAGCTACACCAAATCTTTATATCTTAGAATAAAAACTATGTCAATCGATTTGATACGGCTATATTTGTTTTTCAAACGTATTATTTATGACTGATTACTCCCTCAATATTAAATATTGATTTTGCAACTACCAAATTTTTTAGACTAACGAAATAATAGAAGAAACAAATGTATGATATCAAGTTTTAAAGTTTTAAACGATAAAGTACAAACTAATTAATTTTTAGAGACGTATTAAATGTGACTAATTATTTTAAATATTAAGCAGAATATAATGTCATATTTGATAAAAACATAAAATTGTAACTTTGTCATTTTTAGCGGTACGGACGTTTTTATATAATATTTACCCGTGTAATAAAATAAAAACTGTAGGTCAAAGTAAAAATTTTAATATATATATAAATTTTTTTTCTATACACATATAAAATTTTTTAGCTGGAAAAATTTTTATTATTAAAATGTACAATTTCCAAATTTTAAACAACTTACAATGAAATTTTGACTATCCAATTACACTAAACAGAATTTTGACACTTTATCAATAGTAAATGAAATTTTATAAAAGTTCTAATCTTAGCTTTAGAAGCTTACCGTCAGGATGTTTGTTAATCACGTTTAAAGGCCTTTAACACTAAAAAAATTATATTTTTCTAATGTGTTAAGTATCGATAGCCACACTACGCTCAAAGTTCTCCTAGAGAGTTGGAAAATACAGGTTCAGTTTCAGGAGATTCTAAGAGAATGATATTTTGTAGGTCGTAATTTTCCAGAAAATTTTCGAAACTTCGAGAAGATCAGATGTGGTTGATCGGTAACATGTCGACTGTTTGTGTAGGCCTGACTGCTCAGATCTGTATGGGACTTGATTATGATGGCCTCTGTGGGCTGGTACATAGCCGGCTGCGGATCGCAGCAGAGGAAGCGGGCCAGGAAGCGACGCCAGCTGGTCAAAGTCTTGGTGGACCAGATCCAGAGTCCGCTGGTGACGCCAAATATGAACTCCATCAGGTTTGACCAGGGCCAGGACGAAAACGGCCTCTTGGACGTCTGCAGTCCGTATGCAGGGAGGCGGCCGTTTCCCAAATGGTCCGGTAGTGCTGCTGGAGACAGGGAGCTGAGAATGAAGCCGCTGGGATGGTGGACAGGCCGCTAAAGATGCCGATTTGACCATGAGGCGCTCCAGCTTCTCGATCTTGCCGCGTCCCTGTTGCTGCTTGACCACGTTGTGGATCCGGATGAGGCTGACGAACCCAGCGGTCAGGAAAGATACTCAGGACCAGATAGGTGAACAAGGGTCCCAGCACAAAGCGCGGAGAAAATTGATGGTTCTGACATAGCAGACACCGGCCAGGGGGTCACCGTCCACGGCGGTGAGGACCAAGGTTATTACGGTTTTTACAGATGGCAGAGTCCAGGCCAATGATGCGGAAGTACTGGCGGAACTGGCGATGGCCCCCGCCCGACCACTCTAGTCCAGCGAGAAACCACGTCAACGACAACACCACCCACCACACAGACGACGCCATTCCAAAGAAAGTAATGAGTAGAAGACCACCGTGCACACCGCAGGACCTGTGTTTTGGTATGTACCAAAACAATTCGGCATTCAATTTAGGAAATAAACAAGAATAGACGAAGTATACACAAAAAAAACCTTCATATAAGACATACTAATAACAGGTATTTTGCAAAAAGTTTTACAAAATGAAAATAAATTACTATGTTATAGGCACCTTGCACTGGACTCTGTTTATACATGAAGTATGCAATATACATAAGTGTCACCCTAATGGATAATTACCGTATCTCCTACTTATCTTCTCATAATCATATCAACCGATCCAAAATTTCGCGCGCTTTCGAGGGTTGATCTGATATGATAAAAAATAAGTAGGAGATACGGTAATTATCCATTATGGTGACCGCCATGCCAATCGCATACTTCATGTATAAAGCGAGTTCAGTGTAAGTGTCCTATCATTCGCTAAGATTGTCAGTCATTACCGTTGTTTCTTATAGCATGCTAAAAAAAATTTTATACTAAAATTTTTGTATTTTTTCTTTTTATTTACCGGAGTTCATCTCAATTAGTCGTTCACCAAAAATAGTTTCTACTACAATCTTTAAATTTTTGTTTAGAGATTTTTCCAATTGTTTAAACACTAATCGTAATAAGATTAATATTACTTTTCCTTAGCAATACTTAGCGAAATAATAGACACCTTGCACTGGAACTCGCTTTATACATGAAGTATGCAATAAGCATAGCGAGTCACCATAATGGATAATTACCGTATCTCCTACTTATTTTTTGTAGTATGCAGATCAACCCTCGAAAGCGCGCGAAATTTCGATCGGTTGATCTGCATACTACAAAAGATAAGTAGGAGATACGGTAATTATCCATTATGGTGACACTTATGTATATTGCATACTTCATGTATAAACAGAGTCCAGTGCAAGGTGCCTATAACATAGTAATTTATTTTCATTTTGTAAAACTTTTTGCAAAATACCTGTTATTAGTATGTCTTATATGAAGGTTTTTTTTGTGTATACTTCGTCTATTCTTGTTTATTTCCTAAATTGAATGCCGAATTGTTTTAGGTCCGTGCCGGAACCCAGGGTCCTGCGGTGTGCACGGTCGTCTTTCTGCTCATTTACTTCTTTGGAATGGCGTCGTCTGTGTGGTGGGTGGTGTTGTCGTTGACGTGGTTTCTCGCTTCTGGACTCAAGTGGTCCAACGAGGCCATCGCCAGTTACAGCCAGTACTTCCACATAGTGGCCTGGACTCTGCCATCTGTAAAAACCGTGATCGTCTTGGTCCTCACCGCCGTGGACGGTGACCCCCTGGCCGGTGTCTGCTATGTTGGGAGTACCAATGTCAATTTTCTCCGCGCTTTTGTGCTGGGACCCTTGTTCGCCTATCTGGTCCTGGGGGTGTGCTTCCTGACCGCTGGGTTCGTCAGCCTCATCCGGATCCACAACGTGGTCAAGCAGCAACAGGGACGCGGCAAGATCGAGAAGCTGGAGCGCCTCATGGTCAAAATCGGCATCTTTAGCGTCCTGTACACCATCCCAGCGGCTTTCGTCTTAGGCTGCCTATTCTACGAGCAGCACTACCGGACCATTTGGGAAACCAGCGCCACCTGCCCCTGCATACGGACTGCAGACGTCCAAGAGGCCGTTTTCGTCCTGGCCCTGGTCAAATACTCAATGAGCCTCATTGTTGGCGTCACCAGCGGACTCTGGATCTGGTCCACCAAGACTTTGACCAGCTGGCGTCGCTTCCTGGCCCGCTTCCTCTGCTGCGATCCGCAGCCGGCTATGTACCAGCCCACAGAGGCCATCATAATCAAGTCCCATACAGATCTGAGCAGTCAGGCCTACACCACAAACAGTCGACATGTTTACCCGATCAACCACGTCTGATCTACTCGAGTTTCGAAAATTTTCTGGAAAATTACGACCTACAAAATATCCATTCTCTTAGAATCTCCTGAAACTGAACCTGTATTTTCCAACTCTCTAGGAGAACTTTGAGCATAGTGTGGCTATAGATACTTTGCAACACATAAGAAAGCTGTGACTTTTAGTGTTAAAGGCCTTTAAACATGATTAACAAACATCCTGACGGTAAGCTTCTAAAGCTTCAAGTACGAACTTTTTTATAAAATTTCATTTACTATTGATAAAGTGTCAAAATTATGTTTAGTGTAATTGGATACGTAAAAATTTAGTTGTCAGTTATTTAGAAATTTGGAAATTGTACATTTTAATACTAAAAATTTTTCCAGAGTCAAAAATTTATATGAGTTTAGAAAACAAATTTATATATATATTAAAATTTTGACTATGACCTACAGGTTTTATTTTATTACACTGGTAAATATTATATAAAAACGTCCGTACCGCTAAAAATGACGAAGTTACAATTTTATGTTTTTATCAAATATGACATTATATTCTGCTTAATATTTAGAATAATTGGTCAGTTTAATACGTCTATAAAAATTAATTAGTTTGTATTTTATCGTTTAAAACTTTAAAACTTGATATCATCGATTTGTTTTTCTTTATTTCGTTATCTAAAAAATTTGGTAGTTGCAAAATCAATATTTAATATTGAGGGAGTAATCAGTCATAAATAATACGTTTAAAAACAAATATACCGTATCAAATCGATTGACAAAGTTTTATTCTAAGAATAAAGATTTGGTGTACTGACTAATTAAACTGAAAATTTAAACTGAAAATAAAAATTCATAAAACCGTTAAAAATTTGAAAACCTAACGCGTTGCATGTGTAATTTTGCAATGATTTTTTTACAAGGGTTGTGTATTGTGATTCGAGATAATTTTATCATAATATTTTTTTAAATTGTTCACAAATGGTTTTTTAGTCATTATTGACTTTTTTATGTTTTTATTTTTAATTATTGATAAAATTTTTGCAATGATATGAAAGTTTGCACATGAATTTTGAATTTAATTTTTTTAATTTAATAAAAAATTTTGCATGAAAAATTAACAAATATTTCAAATTGATAAAAATACATAACACGAAAAATTGTTTGTGATCAGGCGTTAGTTATGGAAGTTAATGTGATCTGATTCGTTAGTTTCTTGCTTCTTTGTTTTTTTTATTTAGAACGTTTTATATATATGTACATTTCTTAACCGCAGTGTAAAATTTAAAAAAAGTGTTTTTTCTTCATATTTTTACTGCATGTTTATCATTTTTTATTCGGTAAACATGTAAGTTTGTACCGCTAATTGCTTTTTTTGTATTTTTTATCATTTTACATATCCTGGGAGGAATTGTATAAAATTAAAATTAGAAACAAGACTGAAAAACAATATTTATTTTATATGTTGATTTTTATTTGTGTTAACAAAAATAATTGAAGTAGTGAAAAATTATAATATTTTTAAACGACTAAAAATCAACATTTCTAATTTTAGTTGTTCATTTTATATTTTACCGTTTTACTTACATTTTTTACATATCAAGGTTAATAGTTAAGTCTCATTAAACAGCAAAAATAATTTAAAATTTAGGTTTTATAATTAATTTTCCAATGCAATTGATCTTTTTTTATAAAAAAAGTTTTAAAAAAGTTTCATATACGTTTAACTGAACTAAAATTCATTTAAATATTAGATCATTGTTTTTTTAAAATTTTTTAAAGCAAACTGTAAAATTCTTTAGATAGTTTTGAGTTTTTACGCTAAAAAACACGAAATTACTTTTTGTAATGGCGCCAAATATTGTGAAGTACATAAATCACAAGCTACGTATTGAATTAAAGCTACATATTCTTCGATTATTTTTTCTTTATTTTTTTATTTTGTGCTGTTTAATATACATGATTTAAACCTTTATACATACCTGTTGCGAGCTTCATGTGTTCTGTGTTGTTAAATGATATTAATTTAGCTTAGTTGTGCGGCTTATTTTAGAATAGCTTTTTTATTTTTACCTACGTTATCAAATCTGTGACTAAGCAAAATTTTTACAGGGTATGTATAGTCCCGAATTAAATACCTACTTAAATAAACATGATTATAAAAGTTATAAAATTAAATATTAAAAAAGTTATTTTAATTGACTGTAATTTTAAAAACAGATACGACACTTTTTTCAGCCCTTATAGAAATCTTCTTTTTTTTTGAAAAATTACCATTACTTACTAATTTAATATATTTATTTTTGACATCAGTAGTTTTTAAAAGCTTAAACCAAAATTAAATCAAGGGTTGATTTTTTGAAGTTATTGTAAATTTTAGTTTTTCAATTATCGATAAAAGTCCAGTAAATATTATCGCGATCAAAACAAAAATAACTAAAATGTTTTATTTCTGGGATTTTATTGTGTAATTTGTCGTTTGAAATCCAGTGAGTTCAAAGAGCTTTATTCGAGCTTTTTAAATTTGTTATAAATTTTCAACATTATATGTTGATTAAATTGTACAAAATGTAAATGTTATACAGTGACTGCCAAAAAAGCTAATTAAGAAGTATTACGATAATTGACCTAGAATTACAAACTTGAAGTTTAGTTTCCCACCGCCAAATTATAAATTCGTCGAAAATTAAATGACTCACACTATTCCATTCATTCGGCGATCCTTGTACTTTATACCGTATAAAAAACTCCCGCAATGAACAATTTTAACTTTTTTCCACCAAGAAAACCTTTTTGTACAAATTAAAAGCATAGGACAGATATTCTTTTATGAAAAATCATCTAATAATATTATAAATATAGACTTAAAAAGTTTTATAAAAAGGCGTTTCGTATTACATTTTTACTACAGTAGTTTTAATTTTTTGTGGTTTGTGTATTTATATATTTCAATTGTGTACTCATTTTATTGTTCGCCAAAAGGCAAAACAGGGTATATGGCCAGTTTTTGTACATAAAAATGTTTTGTGTAAATTTAATGTTAAATTGCGAAAGAGTGCTAAAAATTAGCGTTGTTTTAAAATTAATTTGGTTTTTAATTTTCTGATTTTAAAACATATTATTATTAGTTAAACCGACAGATATGCTAATAGCCAATAATAAATAAGATAAAATATAAGCCATTAATTTAGTTAACCAACGCTAATAGCACTATCCATTAAGCAATACTTAATGTTGTGGGTGCATATTTGTGCCGTATTAATTACTTAATGTAAAGTTTAAATTAAAATTTGCAGAATAAATTTTAGAATTACAGTGTTGCAATACATACCTCGAAAAAACATTGTATGTTATGTAAATATATCAAATAAGTTCATAAAACAAAAAAATGAAAAAACAAACACAACAAAAATAAACAAAATTACCCAGCTCCGTTTGATTAATATTTTCGGACCTCTATGAAAAAACAAACACAACAAAAATAAACAAAATTACCCAGCTCCGTTTGGTTAATATTTTTGGACCTCCACCACTTAATTGAGGATGATTTAAACTTTAATAGGACTCGTTTGGACGGGAAATAAAACAGCTGTTTTTGGTGAGTGAAAAAAATAGCGGAATTCAAACCCGTCTTCCGTGTTTGTAAACTGTTTTTCTTTATTCCGGTGCGAGGCGAGCACCACTATTTTTGTATCAATCATCACGTGAAGAAAAGAGCACAACGTTGAACGTTAACTTGCACTTGCGAATTGACTTCCAATATCATGCCTCGAACATTTAGAGAGCAAGAGTTCTGGCGTACAATTAAAAATAAAGTACGGTTTCGCACAAGACCGTATTTTATTATTTTAAAAACTTAATAGTTACGGTTGCCGAATACAATTTCACCAGCACACTTCGTTGAATTTCTGACTAATTAGTAAAATTACGATATTTTGAGAATAAGACATTTTAGCAATTGTTTTGAAACCAGAGTCTCTGGGTGCTGTTCCATTTCTATGGAGAATCACGACGGTTAATTTAATATACACAAAAGTCTCGAGAAAATTTGAAAAAAATTTGTATATGACGTTTGTTAACGAAAAAAACACGATCATAATACAAGAAAATAACAAACATAAAACAAATTTTCTAAAAAAACATATTGTTGTGCATATTTTTTTTGGCCTTATACAAATTATTTTTAATTTTTTTCAAGACCTTTGTGTACATTGAATTTACTGTCGTGATTCTCCATAGTTTTAAAGTGTGGTAAATAAGTTTTTTTTAATTTATTTAAATAAATAATTACAAAACTTATTTACCACACCGCAAAACTTTAAAAGTATCTAGAACATTACCATGTGTGCCACCACCTCCAAAAAGTAGGTGTTTAAACCTTTTTGCTGCTATTAATCGAAATGTCTTAAAAGTTATGTTTATGTACACGGGGTTACACATAATAAAACGATTTTAATAGGGTATAAATTTCTTGTCTTTTTAATGTACTTCGCTCGTGTTTTTTTAATTTTTTTACGATTTTCAGTTAGTCAGTGTTTTGTTGATGACAATTTTTACATGAGTTTGAAAAAAAGATTGACAGTGGCGTTCTATTAGAAATGACGGCAGTTAGCATAGCAGCCACAGCAAGAGCGAGCGTGGCTTTTCTTTATTATTTCTCATTGAAATTTATAGTTTGTACATAAATAACGAAAACTAGAAATAATCAGCAAACAAAACGCTAAATTCGTATAAAATTCAAATCAATGTATACCAAACCAACGACCTACGACTCTAATTTATAAATTCACAAAATTATCTCCTTATAAATTAGTGATGTTCGCCGGTACTCCGCTTTAAGGAGCTCCGAAGCAAACCCCAGAGCTCCACCCTACTTTTTTACTGATTTTATGAGTAATTAAATAGGTTATTTTGTCAAAATTTTTATGTAAACTAAAATGTTTTTGAAATTTATTTAAACGTTGAAATAATCTTAAATATGCGAATATAAAAAGTTTAAATCTATTTAAAGCTTAAATAAACTTAAATTGACTCATTTAACGGGCGGTGCTACGGAGCTCCTTCCGCTTTAAATGACCGGAGCTCCGCAGCATATTGGAGCGTATAAACATTACTACAAATTGACCGTTGTGGTTGCTAGCTATACACATAATTTTTGTACGTTCTAGAAAGGTTCATAAAGGATAATCCACCCAGAAACGTGTTGAATAATACAGTCAAAAAGTGTTTTAATATGTTCAACGTTTTTACACGGTTTCTGTCCTGGCATACCAGCTCAGAATAAAGTCTTTATTTAGTTAAAAAACTGTTATTCCAACAATGGAGTTTTAAAGAAAACAAATAAATTTCCAAAAATAAATAACAGAGGTTTTATAAAATGCACAAAATAACCAGACTTCCTTATTTTTCAATTTTAGTTGATGGATTGCATTGCGGTTGCATCAATTCCGTCCTAAAATTCAATAACTGTACAATTATACAACCGAACTAAGACCAGGACATAAAAAGACTATGAAACTTTTTTAAAAAAAAGTAAAATTGGAAAAATTAACATTTAGAACTCTACATTGTAGCAACTTGGCTATGGCGTGGCGTAGGTTTTAACGCTAACCCCGTACAGTTTTGACTGCACAGCGTTCAGTAGTAAAAACCAATTGCAAAATGGAGCGAAATTACTCCTTCTTTTTTTATAGCTGAAGCGGGCCGGCGATGGATATTCCATATGACCCCATACGGTTTACGGAAAAAAAGCACCCGTGGCAAAGGGCGGAAAAAAGCACCCGTCGCTAAGGCAGAAAAAAAGCACCCGAAAGAAGCGCATGGCAAATATCTTGTCACGATGTTTATTTATTACGTTATCAGTACTTTGTAACTTTTTGTTTGAAGTTTTTATATATTTTGACGTTATTATTTCAACTGCGAAATTTTCCCGAGTCTTATTAGTGTTGGAAATTATAAGCAATTATTTTATGAATAATATTGTAAAAATCAAAACTTACCTTTACAAAATATTAAATTATTTATTGTTGTGTTAGTTTTTAAATCAATGTTTGTTATTTCTAATTAGAAATAATTATTGTGTGATCCTTAAAAGGTTCCCACAAAATCCTGCGGCTGTTTCAACCACATTTCGCACATGATTTAAAAATTATTGAAACATTATGCTTTCTTTTTCAAACCAATTTTCATTGCCACTTAATCCCGCAATACTGATCTTAAAAAATTAATCTTGATTTTTTTAAAAAACAACCTTTTTATTACAATTGTAAGGACAGCAGCCCCCGGGATTTTTCTTCGAAAAAAAAACTTTATGACACCTTTAGATGGTCCCATTAACTGAGGCTTTTTCCCGACGTAAATTATGGTACGGAACTTAACCTGGCCAACGCTGACTTTAATTCGATTTTAGGATGCGATTTACAGTTGCTTTGCCGCTCTTCCGCAACACCGAAATCAGCTATTTTCTACGATTGCAATATAATTTTAAAAATTAAAGAATCATAAAATCAATCTTGTGTATAAATTTAAAAATGAATGAAAACTAAAAGTTTTTTGTAAAATTTTATTTAAATCGGTTGACCTAATTTCATAATAATAGTCGACAAAAAACTAGAACGAAAACTATCACTGGTATTCAAAAAACTTGGGACTAGGTTCAATATTTTTGTTGTCCAAAAATTATTAAACATGCATTTAAAAACCTGAAACTTGAAATTTGATCTATAGCATGAACTGTTGGTATTTCATATGAAAAAGTTTTTACATACAATTTATTTAATAAATTAGTTTAAACGTGCCAAAAATGGACGATATTAAGTATTGGTCACGACGATATTAAGTATTGGTCCAAAAAGTAGACCCGGTCCAATTTCCCTGCTAAAACAGATGGGTCCAGTCCAAATGAACTCAGTTCGAACTTTTATTACTACCACACTGTAAAAATGGATATAATTATATTAAAAACAAGCACTGCCGATATAAACTAAAAAAACTAAAAACTAAAAACCGATATAAAAAAGCTAAACTTAGTATTATAAATTAAAAGGTGTCTAAAAACTGCTCAATTATTTTATAGTTTTCTGATTGATTTATTGTTCTCAATTTATATTCGTAAATGCTGATTATTAGTGGTAAATTTATAGTTTGGAAGATTTTAGAGGTCGTAAACTTTCACTTTTGCGAACAATAATTCATTTTAAAAATTGTCCTACAGAAAAATATGGCTCAAATAATTAGTGTGGTTTGGTTTTATTATTATTATGATATGACTGTGCACTGAATTGGTAGAAAATCGCAAATTAATATTATTTATGTAAATTTTTAACGAAAACACAGATTTGCTTGTCATTTAACTAGCAGAAGACTATTCATTTACTTTGCAAATACTTTTATATTTAATCTTAAGTTTTGTAAAATGCTGCTAAATATTTATATTAACTTCTATAATAACGTATGATGTAATACTTATAAATAATAAATTTTAACGTAATATGTTCATGCTTATAACGTAATAAATAAACATCCCTCGTGTCACTCACCCCTTTCGGGTGCTTTTTTTACGCCCTTGCCACGGGTGCTTTTTTCGCCACCCCCTACCAACACCGTTGTTGATGTAGAATTTTAGCCAAAGCCCCACCCCCATTGGGGGATTTTCCAGGGAGAAGATATGAGTTTTATATCCTTTTTTACAATAACTAAAATAATTTTGAAATTATTGCAATTACGGAAATATTGTACCAATTACGGAACCGATTATTGTATCATTTAAAACACGATAGACATAATTATGGCCTTTTAAAAATCTCAAATTTATATATATATATAAATTAGCCGGAGCCTTAAATTGCATCCAAATCAATTTCGTCTCGCCGAATTTAAAAAATTTAACCCCTTTTTTAAGGGAAATTCTAATAATAATTACTAAATACAACACGTTTAACAAAAGTCTTTAGGTACAAGAAAAAAGAAAACAAACTTTTTTTGAACAAAAAATTTCACTAATAAACGCTGTTTACTGAATATTCAAATGGAGTTTAAAAAAATTTCATACTAATTTGATTTTTAATACTAATTATGTGCTGTTCTTTGCCACCAACCAGTCTTTCCATCAAAATTGATCTGAAGTATTGTTATTTCAACCATTTCATCGAAATTAGCAATGTGCAATTTAAAATTGTGGTTTTTGCAGGATTCTGTACTGTTTTTGTTTTAGCATGTGTTTAACACATATTATGCTAAATAGTGTCATGCATAGGTCGCAGCAGGGGGGAGGTTGGAGGGTTTATAATTCCTCCCCCCAAAAAAAAATCCCGATTACTGCCAACACCCTTCCCCCATCCCTAAAATTTGGGGTAATTCGGACACACCACTAAAATTTTGGGGGGTCCCAGTATTAAAACGCTAAAAGGGGGTATTTGAGGTATACGTATACCCCAAAAAATTTTTGAGACACGCCCCCCCCCCCTCAAATATCGGGGGTCGGGTATTGTAAAATTCTGATTATGTTGCGAAATCTTGATGTGAAAAATGACGATTCTCCATTACTTAAGAAAACTACCTAGAGAGACCTTAAAAAGGTTCAAATCAAAGTCCCTATAATAATTGTAGTTACTACACAAATAAGATTAACAAAAAGTAGAATATACAAAATTAAATTCTTTTAGTTAAAGCAAAAGATTTTTCGCATAGATTTTTGCTCTTTTAATTTTTTTTACAAAGTCCATAAAAGAAATTTATACTTGAACGATAATAGCTTGACCACTAGTTCTTATGTCATATTCATCCCTTTCTCGTGACACTTCGTATTTTAGTTTCTTCATCTAAACCCAGTTTTTCACATTCCTGAAATACGATCATACTTTGTGTTGAAATAATTAAAAACATTGATTAAAATAGTGTACTGCACATTTTTTGCGCGTAGCAAGCAGTTGGTAGTTTAAAATTATTTGGCAAATCATTACGAAGTTAAATCTTTTCTAAACTGACCTTAAGCAACTTTTTTTGTTTCAACAGGAGAACAGTACGAGCAAGTTCTTGATCTGCAAAATCCCTCTATCTTACTGAATTGATTCATGCTTGAGGTAGAATTGGAACTTGGCCCACTTTTGTTGCTTTGCTCTAAATATATATTTTTTCGACATTACATTACGGACATGAATTTGGGTTCATTCACTTTTTTCCCCAGATACAATTAACATGAACCACGGGGTTTAAGGGCTAGAGTAGAACAAAACTCAGTGCTTCTAAAAATTAATGCATTACTTTGTTAATCTTAGTTTTCTAGTTTACAAAACGAAAATTAAAAACACACCAAAAAAAGTTAAATTTAGGTATATACCCATTTTTCAAGCGAATGAAAAATTAAAATTAAAAAAAAAACCTCTCGTAACAAGTTTTTTCCCGTTTTAGTACAAAATGCTGCAGAAGTTTGCAATGTCTATTTAATGTTGTTTTTAAAATTCAGGACTAAGATTAACACAGAAACGCAATGATTTTTGAAAAGGCAAGTTTTTAAGGGGAAATGAAATAGGTCAATAGATCAGACGAAACAAAAAAGATGTAGGCGGGCGTAGAAAAATTCTTCAAGGGTTATCCGTCAAAAACCCAACCTGTTTGAGGCTTTTTAATGCTTTTACGTCTAAATTGAACAGCTCTTAAGTAACAGTTTTTGTGGGTCTAATTCAGAAATTATAAATTTTTGGCGGTAAAACTCTCACTTAAGATTTTACAAACATATCATTATGTTTCATTTCAGTGAGTTCATATACACATATCACTGTATTCATTTTATAAAACAGATTTTTTGCCTTTTTTTATAATCTGAAAAAACCAAATAGACACTCATTAAAAACTGTTTTGTTTAAAAAAACCCTAAAGATTTAAATTATCATA
>JASAMX010018217.1:0-17932 GCA_030248175.1 Microlaimidae sp. YZB2_3 | reverse complement strand
TTGTTGTTCGTTCAGTTACGTATATATACTTGGCAGGTTTGCTAACTAAACTAAAAAAAATTTCCGTATTATTTAAGATTAGCCTAATGGACCTTTGAATGCCTATATTGTGAAATTATGTTTACTTACAAATTGTCATTGAAAAAAGTATATGGAACATTTTCAATGTTACCCATCTCTGACTATTAAATTAGGCGGAACATCACCAGTAAGAACTTATAACACAAGCATTCTGGTAATTTGACATACTTTATTCATAAAAAAATTGTGTAAATAGAATCGAATTGCTGTTGTATAAAACTTAAAAGCTGTCAGAAAGCGCGAAATTACAAGTAAAGTTTTTTTATAAAATTTATAAACTATTTAAAAATAATGACATTTTTTAGTTTTTTTCTTAAAAAATAAGTGGCATTTTGTTTTTGTATGAACTTTTTTTTGTATTTCAAATTAAAAATAGCATTTTGTTTTTGTATAATCTTTTTGTATTTCAAACAATTATAAAATTAAAGCATTAAATAAGACTAAATTGCGATAACTTTTGTAAAATTAAACAGAACTTTAATTAATTGGTACAAAATTAACATTTAATCAAACAAACAGAAGTTAGTTTAAAATATTTAAGAGATCATTCTTTATTTTGATTATTTTTGTTCCATTCCATTTAATTAAAAATGAACTCTTTGGAGATTCTCCAAATTCAAAAATTGTTTATTTATGAACCAAAATTATTTTAAATTTGTAGTTTTAAAGTATCATCAGACATTAACTAAAATTTGGAACATGCTAAATTATTTAAAATAAATTTTAGGGGAGTTTCTGTAAAACTAAAATTCAAAATCAAATATCAATATGTTAAAATATATGTTTAAAATTAAACAAAATATTTTTTATCTAAATTTTTAGGACCGTGACGATTCAAATACGCTAAAAATTAAGCCAACTTTTTCCATTGAAAAAATTTTTATACCATTTTTTTCAAAAATTAACGCGCTATACAGTGTTTTATAATACCCTAAGTTTGTATTCAGATTTCTAAATTTTGTTTGATGGGTCTTTTGTGTAGTACAAACGCGATTTATTTGATTGAATGTTTCCTTTAAAAATTCTAACATTAATTTTAATTACATTTGTATGCTGCATTCTTTAAGACAAATTAGCATGAAAACGGAATTAACTTTTGAGAATATATAACGGCTTTTTTCTTGTTTTAGTTTTGTTACGTATTTAAATGTAATGTTGTATTTTACTATTTAAAGGTAAACCCAACGTGGCTGCAACAGTTGTTCGCTGTAATAAAAAATGCCTCCCATTGAGTAACTACTCAAATCACGAGAATCTAACGTCACTTTATCAAACAAAAAATTCGGTATTAAGTCGACTCTCATTGGCTGATAAAGTCAAGTCAGATTCTTGTGATATGAATTGTTATTTAATGGGGGCATTTTTTAATCCAACGGACAACTGTTGCAGCCACGTTGGGTTTACCTTTAGTGAATATTATCGCACTCCTTGCAAAAAAATTGGGTTTTTTAATTAAATTACCAAACTGATATTTAAAACTCGGTTTGAACTTTATTCATTCCACGCGAATGTTCTTTTCACTGAACTATTCAAACCTTCGAAAATATTTAAAACTAAACTCTGTACAAGCATGATGTGGATAATAGAAAAACTTTCTGGCGAGCATTACTCGTTAACAATAAGGTCGAATTATAGAATAAACTTTTGGGTTAGTGAATTATGCCCGCTTAAAAATTTTTTCAGTCCAGATGATTTTTGTGCAAATTTAGTTAAACAATATTTAGCGAATATAGCTGAAGGCTTGGGTAATTAAGTAGCGGGATATTCGGGTACCGAACAAAAAAATCGCAGGTTTAACCCTAGATCCAAATCCTGCAATTTCTAAACTTAATTAAAAAACAAGAGTACATAAGCTTCAAAACAAGCAGTAATATTTTCTGAATAAAAAAATGCATAATTGTATTATGATGATCAATTGTTATATTTTGTTGAAAGGAACAATGAATTTTATTTTTTATGCTAAGCAGACTTCTAATTTCCATTTCACTACGCCGACCGGGTATTATCTTCAGATGAGCAAGCAAGTAAGTAAGTAAGCGAGTGAGCAAGTGAGTAACTTCCTAACACTTTCTTTGATTTTAATTAACTTGGCCGAATCACCTCTATTTAAGTTGAAATTTGGAACATATATAGAACTGACACGGGGAATCGATTGATAGTCACGAATTTGTGATCTGACAATTTGTGCGGTCGATCATGACGTATGCAGATTTTATTTAAAACAATTATAACTCGTCTGAATAAAATCTATATGACTTGAAATTCGGAACATAGATATAACTGACAACTGAGAATTGATTGATAATCACGATTTTGTGATCTGACAAATTGTGCGGTCGATCATAATGTATATGCAAATTTTATTTAAAACAATTATAACTCGGCCAAATAAAATCTATATAAGTTGACATTTGAAACATAAATAGGTACAACTGAAAACGGAGCATCAGTTGATAATCCCGATTTTGTAATTTTACAAATTGTGCGGTTGATCATGACGTATGCAAATTTTATTTAAAACAATTATAACTCGGTCGAATAAAATCTATGTGGCTTGAAATTCGGAACATAGATACAACTGACAACTAAGAATTGATTGAGAATCACGATTCTGTGATCTGACAAATTGTGCGGTCAATCATGACGTATATGCAAATTTTGTTTAAAACAAATATCACTTTGCCGAATCAACTCCATATAAGTTGACATTTGAAACATAGATACAACTGACAACGGAAAATCAATTGATAATCCCGATTTTGTAATCTGACAAATTGTGCGGTCGATCATGACGTATGCAAATTTTATTTAAAAGAATTATAACTCGGTCGAATAAAATCTATGTAGCTTGAAATTCGGAACATAGACACATTTGACAGCGGAGAATCGATTGATAATTACGATTTTGTGATCTGACAAATTGTGCGGTCGAAAAGACTAGTTTACAAAAAACAATTTTAGAAAATAATTTATGGCAATAGAATTACCTTTTAATTATTTATAAAATTAGTACAAAAATAGTGCAGAGCTCCAAAAACGGAATCCCGTTCCAAATCCTCAGGGGACATCACTATGGTAAACCAATCTTTACACATGTTTATCCTTGAAAATTCTTTAGGCATTGTTTTGTTATACGAGGTCATGGTCCATCTATACATGTATGGACCATCATAACCTGATATACCAAAAATCTGGTTTGGTTTTCCACTATGAAAGAATTCATTATAGGGTAGTGCATTTAATTTCGGCACTTTTCCCAATTGGGCATTTTTGATTTTGGACTATATCTTTGGTAATCCTGAACGGAATACGACGTTTGATATCTCAAATGAGAGCTAATTATATTTAGATGACTTTCGTGAGCTTTTTATTTGTTATGTTATGATATTTGCATGTGAAATTATGTGATTTATAAAAAATAAATTTGTTACTCGTTTTTAGAACATGGGCATTTCATGATTACGCAATAAATTGGTTTAAAAATTAAACTGTCCTGATAAAATTTAGTCTATTTTTCGAATTTTTAGTCCCCGTGGTTCTACGTTGCGTCTGTGGTGAGCAATCGTTATAAAATAAAATAGTGTAATTTCGGCACTCATATGCTGTAGGTAAAAACGGATTGAATTAAGTGGTCGGATGTTAAGTTGTAGTTGTAAATAGTTAAAAGACAACGTTGAAATGTGTAGGGGTCATAGCACTGCACTTAAACTCGATTAAGAGGGTCCTTTAAAAAAGTGCCGAAATTAAATGCACCTTTTTCCCAAATTTCGCTCATTTTGATACCATTTGGCATTTTAGCTGTAACTTTTTGCCAGTTACACGTTGAACAACAAGAAGAAGCTTAAATTAAATAAAACTGTCTGGAGATAATGATAGGTTTTTAAATTTTTGAAAATGATGATTTTTTGACTGAGAAACAATCGATTGTTTGTAAAGTGCCGAAATTAAATGCACATATTTAATTTCGGCAATTTTCCATTTTTTTAAAAACTGATTTAATTAAGTAAAAAAAAATAATTTCGTATACAGTGAATATTTTGTGACGCAACGCAGTATCGTAAAAGCTTTAAAATGAGCTATCAAACATGAAAATCGGCCTCCGTGAAATGATAAATTGCAAAGAAGAAAAAAAGCCTAAACGAAATTCACTACCCTACACAACCCTAAAAAAGAAATGGCATTACCTAAGAATTAGGGTTGAGGTTATGCTTTACTTAACTTCTAACCAGTCCAAATCTAGATATGTGAATTGTAAAATAAATTTTATACTTATATATTATATAATTTTTGTTTATGTTTTTGTTGATGTAAACAAAATGCAAAATTATCATGGGTGGCGCGGGAGCGCCACGGGGCGATTTAACCCCGTGGCGCCGCGCCAACCATTATTAGAGAACGTGGGTAAATTTTGAAATTCAGAACCTTCTTCTTTCTTCTCTTTTTCCTTTCTCCTTCTTCTTCTTATTCTTTCTTCTTCCTTTTTTTTCCTTATTATTCCAACGCTCCATCCTTAAAAGCGATATTCCTCATTCGTTACTGATTGATCAAAAATAAACATGGGCTCATAAGAAAGAAGAAGGAATTACGCAACTTTCTTAGGAAGCACTTTTTTGATTTAGGTCCTTGTTATCGATTTATTGATCAAAATAAAAAATTTGAAAAATAGACAAATAAAAACTCCCAACCGCACAATAACAGCCTTTTGGCAACAATAAGGATTGTACAGAGCAGACAACCAACATCCCCTCATAAAAACCGCACAAAAAAAGCAGACCGTTTTTAATTGGTGGCAGAAACGGAACCAGTTCCCAGCGCCATCTGCTTCAACCGCGCGGAAATCGGCGAAAACAACAGAGTACTTTTTTTTAATTCTTGCATTACTAATGACAAAATTAATTCAAAGTTTTATTTATTAAAAAATAATAATAAGCGTCGGTGGCGCGGGAGCGCCACGCGCCGGTAGGTAATCATCGGTGGTGCGGGGGTGCCACACTGCAATTTAACCCACCGCACCGCGCCAACTATACTTAGAGAACGTGAGTAAATTTTGTAATTCATGTTCATCATCTTCTTCTTATTATTATTTTTACTTTAGAATTATAATTGCAATCATTAGCGCACGTCATCGCGCCAACTATATTTAGAGAACGTAGGTAAACTTTGTCTGGAGCGCCACTGCACCGCACTAACTATAATTAAACAACGTGGGTAAATTTTGTAATTTAAATTCATCATCTTCTTATTATTATTTTTTATTTAAAAAAGTATATCTCGGCAACGGAATGATTATAAACATATGTCATTGCGCAGCTAAAACTATATTTTATTAGGCTATTTTTTAATTTAATTCAAAAAAAGTGGTAGACTAGCCTTGAAAAATGCTCTAAGAATAGAGCAGGAAAAAGGGGCGATTTTTCCCTGGGCGTATGTTTAGACAGAAAAGATGTGGACTAGTCTGAGATGGACATTATGTGGACTATAGAAAATTTGCATTTGGTTTGGCCAGCTGCTCACTAAATAAAAATTTCTACCATATGATAATGATTTGTTTATACATTGATCTAATCACACAGCACTGTTGCATTTTTTTTAGTTTGATGAAATGTCAATTGAAAAAATTATACTCACAGCAATCTTTGACAAGCGCGAAATCGCCACTTTTTCAAATTTATAGTTGTTTCTTACACATACAAATATAATCTTCAAATTGAAAAAGTGGCGATTTCGCGCTTGTCAAAGATTGCTGTGAGTATAATTTTTTCAATTGACATTTCATCAAACTAAAAAAAATTCAACAGTGTTGTGTGATTAGATCAATGTATAAACAAATCATTATCATATGGTAGAAATTTTTATTTAGTGAGCAGCTGGCCAAACCAAATGCAAATTTTCTATAGTCCACATAATGTCCATCTCAGACTAGTCCACATCTTTTCTGTCTAAACATACGCCCGGGGAAAAATCGCCCTTTTTTCCTGCTCTATTCTTAGAGCATTTTTCAAGGCTAGTTTTGATAACATTATTATATTTTCATAATAATTTGAAACAATAACTAAAAGCAATATGCTTTCATAAATAATATGAGTTTCAATTATTAAATTATTTTGTATGTGAAAAAAAACTTGTTTTGAACTGGTAAAAAATGTACCAAAAAACGTTTCTTGCGTTTCATTTCTTTCAGCAAAATAGTGCTTCATTAATATTCCCCTTTTTTAAA
This sequence comes from Microlaimidae sp. YZB2_3, assembly GCA_030248175.1. Classification (NCBI taxonomy): domain Eukaryota; kingdom Metazoa; phylum Nematoda; class Chromadorea; order Desmodorida; family Microlaimidae; species Microlaimidae sp. YZB2_3. Next base: position 11,634 of record JASAMX010018217.1, on the reverse strand, counting down.
TGTAAAACAGTGTTTTTTCACAAAAACAAACTATAAAATCTTTTCGAGATTGACAGAGCGCGCTATTTTTAAAATCTATTGTTTTATTTTTATCATTTATTTTATTGAGGGTACTTTTGTGTTCAAAATATTTTCGGCTGAAGAAATTTAAATACACTAAATTATAAAATAAATAAATAGAAAACTATAAAATATATAACTTAAAGTCGGTTTAACACATATTTAATGTGTCGGTAAATTAGCAAACATTTTATTCAAGTCTTAATCCACCAAAGTCACATCAGGAATATTTTCCATACGATGTGGTTTAATTGGCATGGCAATAGTTGGCGCGCAGCTCATTGGCCATTTCGTATGATGTTCAGTTTAGTAAAAGTACGTTCAGTAGTTTTTGCGTGATTTTTCAACAAAAATTAAGTGATTCGACAGTTGCAAACGCACTTTCTACACCGGGATATTTTTTATGTGGCTTTGGTCGATTAAGATTTCATACCCATACCGACATGGCATCTAGCTCATGGCCTATTATAGCTCTAAGCAATGTCAAATAAACGTGGTTTATGTGGGCTTATATGTACTCAAACTAAATCAATAATGTGAGTTTTCGTGGACTGTTTTTTTATTCTGAGTACTTATTTACTAATTTTTACTCAAATTAACTTGTGAAGCTCAAAAAATTAGTTTTCTGAATTTAGTTTGGCATTTTCAATTTTATAATTTCTATATTTAAAATAAAAACTAATAACTTCATACCAGGCATAGGTGGGAAAAGAAAAGGTTGGTTGGGGTTATAACTTCGAAAAGTGTTTAAACGACCATTTGCTTTAAAATTTGAGATATGCCGGACACCTCCCTTAGATGATTTTCAAATGATGGGAGTTTTAGCTACAATATGCGTCTAATCAATCAGCCAAACATGGGTGGCGCGGGAGCGCCACGGGGCGATTTAGCCCCGTGGCGCCGCGCCAACCATTATTAGAGAACGTGGGTAAATTTTGAAATTCAGAACCTTCTTCTTCTTCTTTATCTTCTCCTTCTTCTTCTTCTTCTTCTTCTTCTTCTTTTTATTATTATTATTATTTATTATTATTATTATTATTATTATTATTATTATTATTATTATTATTATTATTTGTTATTGTTATTATTTTTATTATTATTATTATTTATTATTATTATTATTATTATTATTCTTATTATTATTATTATTATTTTTATTATTATTATTATTATTTTTATTAGTTTTATTATTATTATTATTATTATTATTATTATTATTATTATTATTATTATTATAATTATATATTATTATTATTATTATTATTATTATTATTATTATTATTATTATTATTATTATTATTATTATTATTATTATTATTATTATTATTATTATTATTATTATTATTATTATTATTATTATTATTATTATTCCAACGCTCAATCCTTGAATGTAAATGTAAATTCGAAAAAACCGGCACGAGAGATTCGCACTTTCTTAGGAGCACTTTTTTTATTTAGTCTTGTTATCGATTTATTGATCAATAAATTAAATAAAAAATCTTATGTATCAGCCTTTTGGCACATAAGATTTTAAAGCAGACCGAATAGACCCGGATAAAAAGCAAAAAAGCAGCGACCGTTCCCATCGCCATCTTTCACGTGCGGAATGGCGAAAGTCTTTTTTTATTCTTGCATTCCTGATGACAATTTTCAGTTTTTTAAATAATAACAATCGGTAGCGGGAGCAGCGGCGGTTTGCCCAAGCACGTGCAGCTATATTATAGATGTTGGCATTTTTTTACTTTATGTTCTCTTCTTCTATTTATTTTATATTCTAAGCTCTTATCTTATCTATTCTTTCTTGTTTCGCGGCGATTTCCTGCGGTCGCCAGCTATATTTAGATATCTGGATAATTGATCGTTTCTCTCTTCTTTCTTTTTTTTTTATTGAAAGAGTTGCTCTCGGTGGCGCGGGCTTTCCCTGCATTTAGCCCCGGCCCGCGCTATTTGGAGGTGGGTAATTTTGTTATTTATGTTCTCTTCTTCTTATCATTATTTTTTATTTTAAAATTAATTGCTCTTGGCGCCGCTCGCGCGCTATATTTAGAGTAGGTAACTTTGTCTGGAGCGCCCTGCCCGCGCTAACTATAATTAAACAGTGGGTAATTTTGTAATTTAATTCTCTTCTTCTTATTATTATTTTTTTTCTGTTTCGGTGGCCTGGGGTCATATGGGACAACTAAGCCCAAGGAATGTGCAAAATATAATTAAAGGTGGGTAATTTAGTATCTGTTCTTCTTCTCCCTATTATTATATATTATTTAACTATATCTTAAAGTATTACTCCTTGTTATATTGATAAAATGGGTTTTTGAATGTAGTTGCGAATAATTTAGAAACTTTTTTAAAAATCAGTAATATATATGATAATACATTTGAAACTAAAGATGATTCCATCAGGGTAAAATTAGCGGGGTGGTCAAGTAACCACTTGTTTTCCACGAAAATATCGTTTTTTTTTTGGCCTTCTTTTTATAGGGAAACGTGACGCAACTCTTTTAATAGTAATTGCTTAAATTACCACTGGCATTTTTTTTTATTTTCTTGGCTTGCGCAATGGGGTTGGGGGGCTTCTCGTTCCCACCTGTTGCGTCATGTTTTTTATGTGCTTGCCTGACGAAGAACAGTTTTGCTTTCTGCCTCTTGAATAAATTCTATCATAAATTGATTTTTTTATAATTGATCTATAACTATAATATTTGAATCAGTTCGATGGAATGTAATTGTAAAATCATATTAGGGCAATATTGAAGCGTGGAAGTCGCCATTTTTCAAATTTATAGTTGTTTTTGTATCAATAAATCATCGAGTGGCGATTTCGCGCTTGTGATTTGTGGTATATTTTTTTTGACATTTCATCAAACTAAAAAATTGCGTGCTGTGTGATTAGATCAATGAATAAAAATATATTTCAGTCTGAAAAATTTTAGCGAGCAACTGCCCAAACCAAATGCAAAATTCTTATTGTCCAAATAATGTCCATCTCAGACTAGTCCACATCTTTTCTGTCTAAACATACGCCCGGGGTACTCTTTAGTTTTAAATACAGATGAAAATATACGTAAAAACATTTCTTACTAAAGTTGAATTCTTTCAGGCTGAAATTAAGGGTGTACTCTCGCCGTCAAGAAAAAATAAACGCGCAAACCAAGAAAAATAAATTAAATAAGTAGTCAGTGGTAATGTAACCAATATTTATTAAATTTCATCATGTGTTCCCCTGCACGTGATATTTTTAAAAGAATAAGTAGTTACCTGAACACTCAAATAATTTCACTCTGATGGAATTGATTTTTAGTTTGAAAAAACAAAAACTTTTTATTAATTCCATTTTAAGCCAAATAATAATTTCCAATTAAAAATTAACAGTCAATTGTAAAAAACATCAAACATTAAATTAAAAATATAATTTACATTTACTAACAACACATTTTTCTGCATAGTTATCATATTAATTTATTCTGTTTAAAATTCAGACAAATCGTAAACTAAAGCTCTTGGCTACATTCGTTTTTCCACCAAGTAAGTTTCATTCAAATCTGCTTATTATAAACACATTTTGATTTAAAAACCCGTACTTATGGTTGAATTATATCTAGCTGACCTCGTAAGTTTGTAAAAGAGACATGAGCGGACCAAAAAATTTGCGGTTACGACGTTTAAAAAAAAAACGAATAAGAACGCATACTTTTTTAATTCCCGCCTTTTTACAAAATATGCAAAAAGTAGTCGTTTTTATGCTTTTAAAAAATTAATTTTTTGTTCCAAATTGAGTAATTTCATAAATAATTGTTAAACTATTGCTTTAATCTTTAATATTAAATCGTTTTTGCTGAAAATTTTAAAATAGTCGATCCAATACTGAAAATCATCAAGGTCAACTAGGTTTTCTTTGCCTAAAACTAAAATTTAAATAAAGGTAATTTAATAATTAGGGTCATCAGTTTCATATAATTTTTTTTCTGAAAATTTATTTATAACTAAAAATAACATCAATTTTGTTAAACCGTCGAAAGAGCCAAAATAGTCAGATGTCGGAAGCACTAAATAAAACAAATTAAATTTAAAAGATAAAAGCATTTTGGACAAAAGTTAGTTTTTCTTATATTTAAAGCGGAAATCTTCATTAAATATTGCTTTATTTTTGTTCAAAGTCCTTTTTTTTAAACGTTCAAGTATAAGTGTGTAATTTTCGCAATAATCAATGAGATGAGCTATACAGTTATTTGCTGAATGAAAATTAGCTTACATTAACAATAATCAAAACAAAAAGATTTACCGCGAAGTATAAATGGCATACAGTGCAAAACCGTAATCTGTATTTGATCGCTGTAATAGGCAGTAAATTGTTTCGAATGATTAAATTACATGTGCATCCTCATTTTTTATTTATGCACCAAATGCACAACCCAGTCGTAGTTTTTGTTTAGTTCCTTTTAGCTATATCGGTCGCAAAAAAAACTAGGAGAAACGCAAACATGCATACACATTCGCAACTTAATTGATATTATACTTTCTCCAAACTAAACTTAATAATGTTAGCATACACACCTTATTTTTTGACCTAAGGAGGTAACTGACTTAAATTCAGCCACCGGCTGTTATTTTCGCCATGTGAAATGAAATGAAATTATGAAATGAATTGCTATGACCAGATATCGCATGAAGATCAACATATCAATCCTTTGGTGTTTTTGTGTTTTTTTTTGGGTTTGGTTTTTTTTTGGGTTTGTTGGGTTTTTTTTTTTGGTTTTTGTTTTGTTTTTTTTTTTTTTTTTTTATAATTCAGATATATAAGAGAAGAATGTACCACTCAATACAAAAAATCGCCATCCGTGCATCGGTTTGTCATATCTCTGGGGGGTTATGTCCGAGGGGGTTTTATGTCTAGGGTTCGGGGGAGTATGGGGGAGTATATGGGGGGGTCTATTTCGGGGGGGTATATTTTGGGAGCTGTCCCGGGGGGTCTTCTCCCCGGGGGTTTATATGCTCCCGGGGTTTATATTCCCGGGGGTTTATATATATCCGGGGGGTTTTGTACCGGGGTGCGTGACCGGAGTTTATTTATGGAATCATGGTGCGATTTTTTGTATTGAGCGGTACATTCTTCTCTTATATATTCTTGATAATTCTACGCACGGCAACATAACAGCCGGTGGCGGAATACAAGGCTGGCCGAATTTACCCTACTTAAATTGAACTCGCATTTTGTCAAATTCCGAGTAAACCAAACTCAAAATTAGAACTTATAAGTTCAGATTATCGGTATACTCCAGGTCATATAATTGTTTTAATCAAATAGTCGTTATTATGACAAAAAAAGTCACAATCCGTATCAAATCAGCGTGACTTTGACTTATTCTGTCATAGTAATGACGAATTAGGCAAAGTTCTAGCCTGAGGCCGGCAAATGATATATATATATATTCGTATTTTTGTTAAGGTTTTTATCTTAAAGAGTTAAAGTTGAGAAAATTAACTTTTAAAACGCTAAATAAAGCAAAAAGGCCAGCGCTTTGTTTTACCTATTTTTGTTTACCTTTCTCTTCATTTTGAAACTTACCTATTTTTTCGCTTTTACATATTTGTTTGGTCTTACCTAGTGACTTTTTTTTACATAGTTTTAAAATTTGAAAATGCCCCACACTCCCGAACCAGCGACCTTTTCAGAAAAACATTATTTATATAGTTGAATTTATAGTCGTGTAATACAAGTTTTTTTAAAAGTATTTATATTTAGTGAACTAAAAACCAGTTAGTTATACAAAATTAATTTTAAAAAGGCAACAACGATACTGGTTTCAAAAACCGGTAACATGTTAATGATACTATGATATATTTGATAATATATTTTAAATAGCAGCCGTTTATAAAGTTAAATAAACTGTGATTGTCAGACTTTAACCGTTTAAAAAATGAACTATTGAATTTAGGATTGCTTCTCACGAAAATGCCAATGAACAATTTTCACGAAACGAATGTTTATTTGAACGCGAAAAGGAACAATTGCAAACGTATTTTTACTGTTAACAAAACGTCTCACTTTCTATCGAAGTCAAAAGGCGTCCACGTTTTATGAAAACGGTTGACTGGCAAAAAATTATCGGATGGATTTTCCGTTGGTTTTTTTGCTATTTATTAAAGTCGCAGAACAATCGTCCGTAAACTCCTTGGGGAATTTTCGAGGTAGGGGTCTTTGGAGTCGCAAAACGACAATTATGAGGCGTCGAAAGGGTTTTGGGAACTTGGAGCCGAAAGTAAAAAAAAGATTTTGTTTTTTTATTAGAAATTTTTATTATTTTAAAAGCATAATAAACAACAAACAAAACAAATAAAACAGACTATAAAACATATCACAACACAAAAAAAGACAAAACAAATAAACATAAAAAAATATTATTTTGCAACTTTAATTTTTTTGATTTTTTTTTATTAGGAAGTCTATACTCAGGGGAATAATAGTTATCTTTTTTTTATTTAATATAAAAAAATATGTGGTTCATAACCAATTTTTCCATTTAAAAAGATTTTGGGTTAGATTTAGGATTAGGCCTAGGCTTAAAAATAGGTTTAGCAATTTCAAACTTTCGATTCCAAGGTTTTATTGTGCGGTTTAGGTTCTAGTTCAAAATTTTCTCGAGTAGGTGGTTTTTAAAACCGCAAATAAAACCTTTGGAGCCGTCAAATTAATTTGAAAACTTATAGCTTTAAAATTAAAATTTTAAGGCGAAGGAAAAAACTTTTTTAAGTTTTAGTTTGGTTTAATAGCGAAAACAAAAGTTTTAGTGCAAAAAGAAAGGATTTTTTTTGGAAAAACCCAGAAAAAATATTTACACCTATAAGCTAAAGAATAAATTAAAATAATTAATAAAAAATAAAAATAGACAGAAGGCCTAATTAATTAGAAAAAATATAATAATATATAACCAAAAACAAAAGTTACACGTTAAGTATAGGTTTTAGCGATTTCAAAATTTCCCCACTTCAAAATAAAGTTTGTTTATTTTGAGATCCATGTTCTAAAGTTTCCTCGGCCAAAATGACTCTAAATCATCTTTAAGACCTAAGCAGATAATTGGGACCTTCGGAAATTTCGGGAACCTAGAGCCGCAAAAATCGGAATTTGGAGCCAAAAGTTAAAAATTGTTTGGTGTTAGATTTCGGCTTTTATTTAAGCTTAGGGATAGGTTTCGGAAATTTCGGCTCCAACTTCCCCGCATCAGGGTGAAAGTTCATTATTTTGGGGTCCAAGTTACCTCGGCTCCAACGACCCTAGACTAGACTGTTAGACCCTAGACCTCAACCCTAGACCCTAGACCTAGATCTCAACCTAGACCTAACCTAACCTAGACCTAACCTCAACCTAGACCTAACCTAGACCTAGACCTAGACCTAGACCTAGACCTAGACCTAGACCTAGACCTAGACCTAGACCTAGACCTAGACCTAGACCTAGACCTAGACCTAGACCTAGACCTAGACCTAGACCTAGACCTCAACCTAGACCCTAGACCTAGACCTCAACCTAGACCTAACCTAACCTAGACCTAACCTCAACCTAGACCTAACCTAACCTAGACCTCAACTTCAACCTACACCCTAGACCTCAACCCTAGACCCTAGACCTAGACCTAGCTCCAACGACCCTAGACTAGACTGTTAGACTTCGGCTTTTGTTTAAGCTTAGGGATAGATTTCAAAAACTTCGGCTTCAACTTCCCCACATCAGGGTGAAAGTTCATTATTTCGGGGTCCAAGTTACCTCGGCTCCAACGACCCTAGACTAGACTGTTAGACCCTAGACCTCAACCCTAGACCCTAGACCTAGACCTCAACCTAGACCTAACCTAACCTAGACCTAACCTCAACCTAGACCTAACCTAGACCTAGACCTAGACCTAGACTTAGACCTAGACCTAGACCTAGACCTAGACCTAGACTTAGACCTAGACCTAGAACTAGACCTAGACCTAGACCTAGACCTAGACCTAGACCTCAACCTAGACCCTAGACCTAGACCTCAACCTAGACCTAACCTAACCTAGACCTCAACCTCAACCTAGACCCTAGACCTCAACCCTAGACCCTAGACCTAGACCTAGCTCCAACGACCCTAGACTAGACTGTTAGACTTCGGCTTTTGTTTAAGCTTAGGGATAGGTTTCAAAAACTTCGGCTCCAACTTCCCCGCATCAGGGTGAAAGTTCATTATTTTGGGGTCCAAGATACCTCGGCTCCAACGACCCTAAATCGGTTTTAAGGGGCGGATGAATGGCCAGCGGAACTGAGGAAGAACTGCGATCGGACGGCGTTTCCGCGGAAACCGGTCCCTTCTATATTTCAATGTTTTTACGTGTTTTTCAATTATAAACGGTATAAGGTAACTTCAAATAATCTTATTGTAACAAAAGTAGAAAAAAAAACTGAAAACAAAAGAATAGCAGTAAGTATACCGCACGATTTAAATAGTATATTAAACCAAAAATATATAACATAATATGTTATATATTTTTGATTAAACCACCCATCTTTATTTTTCAACTTATACTGATTGTAAGAAGTATATAAGCAGATATCCCATTAGCAAATGTAAGAGATCTTACAAGCTACACGTACAAGCCTATTTATTTACTTTTAGTAAAAATCGTATTTTTTGTAACAAAATATATAAATAATTTCAAAACGATTTCAAAACATAACATAATTGGCATTCTTTGAAAAAACACCATTAAATTAAAAGCGTGATTTTGTTATTAAAAAATTTTTAAACTCATTAAAATTTCATGATAAACCTCATAAAAAGCCTGAAATATGGACTGTAACAAAGACCAAACAACAAAATCTTGTAAGGAAAATGAAAAAAACTATACACAATAAAGTAAAACAACATAAAAAAACTAAATAGAGCAAAATATGCGCACAAAGTTATAAAAAACCAAAAAAAAACAAGTAATTAAATATTAATTTAAAGTTAAATTTGAGTAAAGAATATGACGTTGACTCCTAATTTCATATGAATTTCAAAATCCCTAATAAACAATGTAAAGGTGGGAGCTTATCAGTGAAATTTAGCACATTACTTAAAAGGTGGAGTACTAAAAAAATAGAAATAGTTTTCCTTAGAGGCCTAAACAAAACCTTAAAATCAAGCTCAACTTTATCAAACTTGCACTGGTTATAAAAACAAGAATTATTAATTATTATTTGTTACAATAAAGATCGAAATATTACATAAAAACCCAATTGTTCTGTATTTTTACAATATGGTGACTGAAGATGAAAGGAAAAAGCTGCTGAAATACGGAAAAGAAAATGCTATTGAATCAGCTAAGGTAACTTTTTAAATGTAAAAAATGAATGTTTGATGTAAAAAAAACTAATAGCACATTTTTTAAAGTACATTATTAGTGAAGAAAACACCAAAAGATCGATGCATCACTTTAAAATGAGATCAAATTTATGTGAAAGCGATGCATGGATAGCTAAAAAACTACTAAAATGACACAGTCTTTGTCTAGTACGTGGGGTCCAAATATAGTAAAACAAATGAAAAGTTTCTAATTAAATCCAACGTTCGCACATATACGTTAGAATTTTAAAGACCCTAAAATGACGGATACTGTTCATGAGTTGCAGCTACATGTTTTCTTTGAATTAGGAGAAGCTAAAAACTGAAGATCTCCACATTTTTTGGAGATAAATTATCTCCACAATGAGTCACAATCAAAATAGAATTAATGCAACTCTGAATCATTTTGTTTATAATAATTGTGTGTCAAGATATAAAAAGAGTCACAGTTACGAGTATTTTACCACGCTTCTGACTCATTGTTTCAGAGTAACGACGTAATGTTTTTCCCAAGCTCTTATTGGCTTAAAGTGATTCTATATGGTCATAATATTCTGGAAGATTTTTAACACTTCACAACTTCCAATCAAATGGGGTTTTTTTTAACCGGAGCTCATGAGTGGGGCTTTTAGGAGCTTCGGAGCAACACTCGAAGCTTCGGAACTCCGCTTAGTTTACACTAATTTCATAAATGATTAAAGAGTAATGCGATGGATTATTTGGTGAAATCTTTTTTTGTAAACTAAATTTTTTCCAGAAGTAATTTAAAACAATAAAATTAATGCAAAAACAGATAGAGTAATTTAAAATATATTTCAAGCTTAAATAGCGTTTAAACTGCTCATTTAAGGGGAAGAGTTCCGGAGTTGATTTTGCTTTAATGGGCGGAGCTCCGGAGCATAATATTCCAGGATAGAAAGAAATATTACTAATCGATACCTTATATTCAGGTGCAAGGTGCGCACGGGAAGGAATTGAGCGATTCTCGGGTGGTTAAAAGGAAACAAATGCCTGTGTTGGATAAACCGTTCAGCAGGAGTGTCTTCTTTCGATTGCGAGACATCACAGGCATGGACTACAATTACGCCGAGCAGTGGAATGTAAGCTAAAATTAATTAAAAAAAAGACGTTTATTTGATTTAGGGTCGTTGGAGCCGACGGAATTTAGATCCGAACAATTTTAGAGCCGATTTTGACAGCCCAGTCGAATCTAACGCGTGTATATTACAGGTCTAAGCAAAAACCTTAAAAGCCTTAAAATAAAAACAAACTATGGTTGAATTATATCTGGCTGACGCGGAAAATTAGATTGCAGACATGAGGGGACCAATGGAGAATCACAACGGTTAATTCAATGTACACAAAGGTCTCAAGAAGATTTAAAAATAATTTGTATATGACGTTGGTTAACAAAAAAAAAAGATCATAATACAGAAAAATAGAAGTAAACATTAAAACAATTTTTATTGGTTGTGCATATATATTTTTTCTTTCTTATTTTTTTAATTTTATACAATTTTTTTTTAATTCTTCTCGAGACCTTTATGTACATTGAATTAACCGTCGTGATTCTCCATTAAAATTGTGCGGTAATGACTTTTTTAAAACAAATAAAGGCTGGTTCATACTTAAGTAAAAACGTCCTTTGGACAAAGTCCAAAGGACAAACACAGCGTATAAACGTATGTAAAACATCCTTTGGACAAAGTCCAAAGCACGTTTTTACATAAGTATGAACTAGCCTTAAGAACGCAGACTTTTTTTTAATTTCACATTTTTCACAAAATATACTAAAATTAACCAATTTTAGCTCTTAAAAAATTTGCGTTTAGGCTCCGAATTAAGTAATTTGATAAATATTTATTAAAAAGCAGGTTTTAATCCTTATTATTAATCCGCTTTAGTGAAAATTTTTAAAATGTTTTTGTTGTTAAATAGTCGATTTAATACTGCAAATATCAGATTTTATTTGCCTATAAAAGAAACCTTAAACAGGTCGAAGATTGCTCGGCTCTAAGTTTCTTTAGCTTCATCGACCCATTTATTTTATATTTAAAAAAACTTATTTCAATGTTATATGTTTATATTATGTTATATACTATATAGGCACCTTGCACTGGAACTCGGTTTATACATGTAGTATGCAATATACAAGTGTCACCATAATGGATAATCACCGTATCTCCTACTTATCTTTCGTAGTATGCAGATCATCGGATGGAAAG
>JASAMX010018212.1:0-26194 GCA_030248175.1 Microlaimidae sp. YZB2_3 | reverse complement strand
TGTCTGCATAGCTGCAAAATATTTTGGCAGAACATTAGAGTAAATTATTATGAATCTGATCAGTCAAATATAATTTTTGGCAGAATGGTGAACATTAGGTGAATTTTGGCAGTATTTTAGAGTGAAAAATATAAATTTATTAGAAATGGTGAATGGTGAACATTAATTTTTTTATGTGTTGGACATTAGCATTAAATATAAATATAAATATAAATTCTAAGTATTTTTGTATAAATATTTAGTCTTAAATATTTTGGCCAACTGTTTACTTAGGTGAACTTTTATGAAATATGGATTACAAATATAATCATGATAGGTGAAGGAGAGTAAATATATTTGGCAGAACATTAGAGTAAATATTTTAGACTTTATAAATATATTTTTATAAATATATTGGAAATTATTAAAATATATTGGATGAAATTATTTAGTGTAAATATATTGGAAATTATTATTGGGAATTTTATAAATATTATTGGGAATTTATTGGGTAATTATTGGTGAATTTTATAAATATTTAGCTTAGGTGAATCTGGGAAATATAGTGATCCTAATTGTTTCTAATGGTTAAATTTTATAACATTAGAATTTTGAGAGTAAAATATAGTTTTTAGCTATACTTTGAAACAAAAAATATTGGTGACGCGCTAAAATATACAGTATGAATTTAGTTTTTGGGGATTATAAATATTTTGGCAGAACATTAGGTGAATTTTGGATGATAGATTGGGAGCGAAAAAAAATTATTCTAGGTATAGTGTACTATTATACTATCAAAAAATATGATAGTGTAAATATAGTGGGGGAAATTTCAAAATGTATTAGGTAGGTAGGAGGGGGATAAAAATCACCCTTAGGCTGGGTGAAAAGAGTACAGGCTATAAATCCTTTATAGTAGGTCAGAGTGGGTTTCCTTTAGGAGGCTGTGATACCAAGCGGGAAGGTTCCCAGATATAGATATAGAGGAGCAAAGCCTTCCAATATGAGTGAAACACAGAGTCCTTACTGGGTATTAATTATCTTGAAAATTGTTATATATTTACAGAAAATAGTATGATGCCATACCACGGATGGGACGGTGTTTGCATTTGTCCATCATTCTGGCCGGCAGCATTGGAAATGATCTTGCCTTGTTTGGCTCATATTACAACTGCACTATGCGACTGTATTGGAGTGCAGTCCCGATCCACTGGGCGCCTCACTCGCGCAGCCGGGTGATTTTTTATATCTTAATATAGGGTACGGGTCAGACCTTTAAATTTCGGCCACCGTGATATCACTCGTAACGTCTAACCGTGTATGCCGATCCATCTAGCATTCCCAGTTCATTTTAAAACTATAAACATAGAAAAAGTAATAACCGGTGGCCGAAATTAAGGCCTGGCTAATTTAGGTCATTTACCCAATTTTAAATCCAAGGAGTGGTTGATGCAGATTTATTTATCCTAACTCTCAGACTTGATTTGATAAAAATCAAACGTATTCTACATAAAAAGCCTTAATACTCGTAGTATTTTATAGTTTACGTTGAAAAGTTTTTGATAACCCTCGTCCACAACTATTTGTATCATAACTCAGTAAGGACGAACTCCAAGGCGTTCCAATAGAATTTAGGCAGGCAGGACACAGTAAAGCTTGCTTCAGAGTTAGAAGAAGATGAAAGGTAAGGTGAACAAGGCTGTCCACTTATGACAAAACGTCCTTTGCACAAAGTCCAAAGGACAACGTGTTCATATTTTTTTTCCTTTGGACTGTTTCCCTTGTATTTTGTTCTTTGGACTTTGTCCAAAGGACAAATTTTAAGTAGTATTCATACTTCGTCCAAAGGAAAAAGTCCGAAGGACGTTTTGGCTTGTTCAAAGGACGTTTTGGCTTTTTTAAAACTGTCCTTTGGACTTTGTCCAAAAGACGTTTTGTCATAGGTATAAACCAGCCTTAAGTAGGAAGCACCAAAAAATGTCGAGGCGCGAAGCCAGGTAAAACTGCCTCAGAGGCAGGTAGAAAGCAGGATGTCTCCTATGCTGTAGCGAGTACTTGTAAAGACGCAGGTAGGGAAGCAGCTAAATCTGTCTCAGAAAAAAAAGAGTCAGGTCAAGAAGGTTAGGAAGCAGTTAAAAACCTGGCTACAAAAATAAACTATCCTGTTTTTATAGCTATTGTTCATACCAGGTTATGGTGCTTCCTGATCCCTTTTTTAGCAATAATTGTTTTCAACAGTTTTTTAGAGCCAAAAAACTTAGTCTGAAAACTAAACCAACTTCCACCATTGTAGTTGCGACATTTCAAGAAACATTTTTTAAAATTTATTTTACAAAAAATGTCAACAAATCTTTAACAAATTGCAGTTTATCAGATAAATTATTAATAAATATCAGAACATTAGAGTAAATAAATTATTCTAAAAAATAGATTGACAGAGAGTAAATATTTTGGCAGAAAAATAAATTATCAATTGGGTAATTGGGCATTAGGTGATGGGGGATCAAAGTACCCAAATGAATTTCATTCATTAGGAAATTATGAAATTACATTAGGTATAGTGGGGATCAAAAAATATATTAAATATTTTCAGATATATTTGAATTTGCTAGACGAAAAAATAAATAAGTTCACGAAAAATTAGAGTAAATTAAACTAAAATATATTTGGAAATATCAAAAAATATATATATATTGGATTTTATTAAATTATTGGAATTTTGAAACTATAGTGGGTGCTAAAATATTTCGAAACTATAAAATTATGAATTTGGTGTAAATAAATTATTAGAATTTATAAATTATAAATTATTATTGGGAATTTATTAAATTATAAATGAATCATCTAAAATATAAATTATGTGGGAAATTATTAATTGTTGGAAATTATAAATTCTAATGAGTCATTGTTAACTAATTTAAGCATAAATATATTTTGAATTTTTGGCAGAATTTATAAAAATATTTTAAAATATTTTAAATATGGTTATAAATATTTGTTACACTTTATAAAATATTTGGTGAATTTTGGCAGAACATTAGAGTAAATATTTTTATTTTGGCAGAACATTAGCAAAAATATATTTTTATTAAATAATCAAAAAATATATTGGGTGATAGATTATATATTATTGGTGAATTTATATACTGTAACAATTAATTTGGCAGAACATTAGATTGTTACACTGGGCATTATTCTATATATATATATATTGGTGATGGAAGTTTGCGCTAGCTTGGGCAACATGAAACATTGGGTGAATTTTGGTGATCAAATGAATAAGTATATTATTTTTATAAATAGATTGTACAAATTGGTGATAGAATTTTCTAACCATTTTGGCGTTGGAAATTATTATACTATACTATGTGAATTTTACACAATTAATGAATAAATATCACAAACTATTAAATATAGTGGGGGGGGGGGGGGGGGATATTAGTAGTAAGTAAGTGAGTAATGTTTCTTTGATTTTTAAATAACGCGACCGCATATGGTTTAATTCTGGAATATATAGCACTGAGAATGCAGAATCGATTGATAATCACCGATTTTGTGGATTACAAATTGTTTTGTTGATTTATGCGCAATAATGATATTTTATTGTAAAAAATTATAACTCGGCAATATGGTAGTTTTATTAGGATATGATAACATAAAATAAAATCTATATGATATGAAAAAAATTGAAATTGATAGATAGAACTTATAATCGCATATGTCTTTTTGTTTTGACATTTGTGCGGTCGCGGCAACGTGGTAAGTGTTTTGGTTTAAAAACTTTTAAATACAATATATTCAGCCACCGGGTTACAAGACAAGACTTGAACGAGCCTACTAGTAACAAAAGCCTAAGTTTAATGTTTTTTAGTAACAATCAGCGCACCACTAACAACCTCTCATAATATAAAGCACAACATAAAGCGCTTCATAATGGAGTATCTCCTACTTATTTTCAGAATATGCAGATCAACTGCGTCTGAATTTCGTGCGTTTTCGATCGGTTGATCTGCATATGAAAGATAAGTAGGAGATATGGTATTATTTATTAGGATGACGCTTATGTATATTGCATACTTTCATGTATAAACCGAGTTCAGGCAAGGTGCCTATATATTTTATTTCCTTAGACAAAACAAAGTAAAATAATATTATTAATACTATATAAACACTAAAATAAAAACAATATACTAAAAAATAAGGTAGCGCATTTAATTTCGCACTTTTTTGTTTTGTTTTGCGTTCATGGCCCCTATTTTCAATTGATAGAGTTCATTTTGAGCTTTCACGCGCTCCGCGCAATGGTCCACCTTAATTAAATCAGTTTTAAAAAATAAAAAATTGCCGAGATTAAATGTGTGCATAAAAATTTCGGCATTTTAACAAAACACCAATTCGATCAGTCAAAAAATCTATTATTTTCAAATTAAAAACCCTACCATTATCCACAATTCCTCAATTTAAGCTTCTACTTGTCGTAGGCAAAAAACCAAATGGTATCAAAATGACCAAAATTTGGTAAAAAAGTGCATTTACTTTTGCAGGACCCCCTCCAAAATTTAGTGTAGCGCCACTGTACCTGACACATTTCAAAATTGTCTTTTAACTGTTTACAACTACAATTTAACACCCGACCATCAACCTGTTTTTACTAATATAATAGTGCCAAGTTATATTTTTTCTAGCTTATACTTAGATTGAATAGATGAATTTATGATAGATTGAATTTAAACCAGTTTATGATAGAATTTACTAAGCGGTTGTTACACGAGTAACAATTTTAGTGGTTATAAATTATATATATTGTTACACGAAAAAAAAAAAAAATATCAAATAAATTGTTACACGACACTTATCTATATTTGGCAGAAACAATTAGCTATTAAACGAAAAAAAAAATATACTGTGAACTTATTATTCTGAAAGGAAAATGCAGAAACTATAGTGCACTACCCTAGTACATTAGACTATACAATAATAATAATAAAACGAAAAAAAAAAAATATAAAAATATCAAAAAATAGATTGTTACATTAGAGTAAATATAGATTGTGCACTCCGTACTATAGTGGGAAATTATTCTAGGTAGTCTAATATATTTTATCGATTTTGATAGAAAAAATATAGATTGAGTAAATAAATATTTTGAATTTTGGTTAGATTAAATATTGGGCAATGGTTAGATTTTGGATTAAGGTTTTATTATTTAGTTTTCTCATATCTCGGTGTACCCTTACTGTTTAGTTTTTTATGAATTTTTCAAATATTTTCTGAGTTAGAATTTTTATTCGTGTCCATTTTTGTTCTGTTTTCATGATATTTAAAAAGTTACTAGGTATTAAATAGTATTATGCACTTACTTCTACTATCTCAGTATGTGTTATACTTTATGTTTATTATAAATTTTACCACAAGTCGCTATGTATACAATACAATACAATATATATACTATATAGCTATATAGCTATATAGCTATATATACATACCTAATGTGCCAAATATCTGTTTGTTGGTGAATGAACTATTAAATTATGAATTATCACATTGATAAATAAATCGAGTACAACTTTAGATGCAGTTTAATAATAATTCTTATTTTGACACTAAACAAATAAATAGTCGTTGAATGAACACGTGAAAAGGTATTAGCCGTTGCATGTTACGTTTCGGTTTGCCTCTAGTTCGAATAAGCGTCTTTTACTGTACGAGAAAAACGTACAAAAAGAAAAAAATATCCCCGTTTAAACCTATAATTTATAAATGCTACACGATGATACGTTTCACTACGTTGAAGCGCCGTCAGGCGATTTGTTTTTTATTAAGTCACAATAATTAAAACTAATTATTTGAAAAGTGATTTTGAATTAGTAAAAAAATAAGAGAAATCTGTGCTTTTAAACTAATTTTAAACTTACATGTTTTTTAATGTTTCAATTATAGAAAATGCTTAATTTAAAAGTTTGGAATGGACTTTTTAAAATTAATTTTTAAGTTTTGAATAGTTTCACAAGCAAAACATTAAAAAAACTATGTAAGTTTAAAATTAGTTTAAAAGCACAGATTTCATCTTTATTTTTACTAATTCAAAATCACTGTTCAGGATAATACTATTTTAGTGGTGATTTTAAAGTATTGTGACGTTTAATTAAAAAACAAAAGTTTATCTAGCACAAAATGATATATTACAGCACTTCAACGTAGTGAAACATATCATCGTGTAGCAATTTTTATAAAGTATAGGTTTAAACTTAAGAAACTAAAAAATCTAAGATTTTTTCAAATTTTATTTTTTCTTTTTGTACCCTTTCTCGTACAGTAAAAGACGCTTATTCCGAACTAAAGGCAAACCAAACGTAGCTGCAACAGTGTTTTCACGTGTTCATTAAACAACTATTTTCTTGTTTTATGTCACAAAATAAGAATTATTCCTAAACTACCATCTAAAGTTGATTTGTACTCCAAATCTTTCATTTTCTGAATGCTGATGGGCTGATACGAGTGACGTCAGATTCTCGTGATTTGAGTGGTTACTTAATGGGGGGGCATTTTTCAGTCCAACAAACAACTGTTGCAGCCACGTTGGGCTTACCTTTAGTCTATTGTATTGTATTGTATTGTATTGTATTGTATTGTATTGTATTGTATTGTATTGTATTGTATTGTATTGTATTGTATTGTATTGTATTGCATAAGCAACTTGTGGTAAAACTTATAATAAACATAAAGTATAACACATACTAGATAGTAAACTAAGTGCATAATATTCTTAATACCTTCATAACTTTTAAATATATAATTAGTCATGAAAAAGAGACGGACGGAGAAAAATGGACACCAATAAAAAGGTCTAAAATTTTTGGGAAACATATTTTTCTTGAAAAAATTACATAAAAAACTAAAATGTAATTTAAGGATTAAAAGCAATATGAGAAACTAAATAATAAAACCTTAATCCATAATCTTAACCATTCCAAACCTTAATCTTAACCAATCGAAACGTAAAAGTTTATTTTTCTCAATTAGACTCCTACATTTTTTCTATAAAAAATCGATAAACATTGCGATGTAAATATTATAAACAACGTTCTCGTCCCGCAAATCGTTTACGGAGTCACGAAATTGCGTATTTTTACTTAATATAATAACAGTATTACATATTTTTAATAATATATTGTTTTGTATGTTTTTTATTGTATGGCGTTGTACATACTAGGGTAGTGCATTTAATTTCGGCACTTTTCCAAATTGGGCATTTTTGATTTTGGCCATATCTTTGGTAATCCCGGACGGAATACGACGTTTGATAGCTCAAATGAAAGCTAATTATATGTAGATGACTGTCGTGAGCTTTTTATTTGTTATGTTATGATATTTTCATGTGAAATTGTGTGATTTATAAAAAATAAAATTGTTACTCGTTTTTAGAACATGGGCATTTCATGATTACGCAATAAATTGGTTTAAAAATTAAACTGTCCTGGTAAAATTGAGTCTATTTTCCGAATTTTTAGTCCTCGCGGTTCTACGTGGCGTCTGTGGTGAGCAATCGTTATAAAATAAAATAGTGTAATTTCGGCACACCTATTGCTGTAGGTAAAAACGGGTTGAATTAAGTGGTCGGGTGTTAAATTGTAGTTGTAAACAGTTAAAAGACAACGTTGAAATGTGTAGGGGTCATAGCACTGCACTTAAACTCGATTAAGGGGGTCCTTTTAAAAAGTGCCGAAATTAAATGCACTTTTTTACCAAATTTTGGTCATTTTGATACCATTTGGCATTTTAGCTGTAACTTTTTGCCAGTTACACGTTGAACAACAAGTAGAAGCTTAAATTAAAGAAAAATATCTGGAGATAATGGTAGGCTTTTAAATTTTTGAAAATGATGATTTTTTGACTGATAAACAATCGATTGTTTGTAAAGTGCCGAAATTAAATGCACACATTTAATCTCGGCAATTTTTTATTTTTTTTAAAACTGATTTAATTAAGTAAAAAAACTACTTTCGTACAGTGAAACTTTTGTGACGCAACGCAGTATCGTGAAAGCTTCAAAATGAACTATCAAACATGAAAATCGGGCCATACAGTGAAAAGTTAAATCGGAAAAACAAAAAAGTGCCGAAATTAAATGCACTACCCTATTTTTATATTGTTTTTATTTTAGTGTTTATATGGTGTCATGGTGTATTTCTTGTTTTGTCTAAGGAAATAAAATATATAGGCACCTTGCCCTGGAACTCGGTTTATACATGAAAGTATGCAATATACATAAGCGTCATCCTAATAGATAATTACCGTATCTCCTACTTATCTTTCGTAATATGCAGATCAACCGATCGAAAACGCACGAAATTTCAATCGGTTGATCTGCATACTACTAAAGATAAGTAGGAGATACGGTAATTATCCATTATGAAGACGCTTATGTATATTGCATACTTCATGTATAAACCGAGTTCCAGTGCAAGGTGCCTATAGGCAATAGCATTGCGCTGAGTGTACTGATAAAAAACATTAAACTTAGCTGTACTAATAACTAGTTCAAGTCTTGTCTTGTAACCGGTGGCTGGATATATTGTCTTGAAACATATTTAAACCAAAAATAAACACTTACCACATTACCGCGACCGCACAAATGTCAAAACAAAAAAACATTGCTACCAATCGATTCTCCGTTATAAGTTCTATCTATGATTTGGATTTTCATATCATATAGATTTTATTTTATGTTATAATTGTGTTAAATAAAATTTGCATATTGCCGAGTTATAATTTTTTACAATAAAATCTGCATATACGTCATGATCGACAAAACGATTTGTAAGATCACAAAATCATGATTATCAATCGATTCTGCGTTGTCAGTTGTCAATATGTTCCAAATTTAAACTTCTATAGTGTTGTTTCGGTCGCGTTATTTAAAATCAAAGAAAGCGTTAGGAAGTTACTCACTTACTTACTTACTGATATCCGGCGGCCCACGGCCGCCGGAATTATTGTTAATCATTGTAATATTTTATTCATTAATTGCTGTAAAAGTACATAGTATAGTATAATATTTTAAACACCACAAAATCGTTTAAAAAATTATTTTTCTTGTTATCACAATTTGTACAAATAACCTTGTGGAAAAAATAACAATATACTTGTCATTTGAATGGGTTGGTGGTGAGAGTAGAGATGGTCCTTTCATGTTGCAAGCCTGGCCAAACCATCCATTTTTACAACCGCCAGGCGGGCAAAATCCAGTGTATGGATTGCAAGGAAGACTGGTGTTTCTGAAAACTATCATAAAATACTATAAAGTTAAGTTAGCAATAATATATAATACTATAATATAGCATTATATATTTTTGGTTGTAGCGTTAGACCTTTTCATAAAAATATTCAATTAGAGACAATTGTTACATTTGTATTAAAATAACAACAAATATAACAACATATTTTGTCTAGTAATCTTCTCTAGAGCTCTGAACTAGGGAAGTGCTTCACCCTATTTTTAAAAAAAATATTTAAAAAATTAAAGACAGTTTTTAAAATTCTGCAAAAAAACTCAAAACATATTTTATGCTTAAATTAGGTTAACTAGATAACTCATTCAAGAGGTTAACATAGTAAACAATTAATGAACACACATAATTTACAATTTTTAGATGATTTTCAGTTTTAGCAATTTTTGAGCCAATTTCAAATAATTAGTAATATGTAGACTTCTTAGCGATTCTTCAAAATAAAAGATTGTTATTTACCAAAATTAATAAAAAATTTTAGTTTCAAAATATTTTTTTAAATTTTAGCACCGTTTGATGAAACCGTTTGTTATTTTATTTCAAATTAAAGTTTTAGAAAGGTTAATTAAAATCAAGTTAGAAGCGTTTATGCAAAAAAAAAATGTTTTTTTATTTGACGTTTCCATGGCATTTGGGTTTAATTTCTACACAATGAATTTCGTGAAAACTTGTTATTTGGGTTTAATTTCTACACAATTCGTAAAAACTTGTTTTATGTATCTGAAAATATTAATATAGTTTTTAGTTAAAAATGCACATTTTACCCTAATGTAATTCATGAGTTTTTTTACTTAGAAAGTGCAATATGGAAACATGAAATTAAATTTGAATCTACTTACTTGCAGTTGCAGCCTTGATACATACAGTCGGGCCCGAATTTGTCAATTGGACAACTTAGAGAGCAATTATGACCCCAAAATCCTTAAAAATTTGTTATATTTTTTCACGATTTACATACGTAAGAATATTTTATTCACTATGAATTATGTTAACTAAAATATTGGTAATATTATACTGATCAAAAAGATTTTTGTTTTTACAATTTGTTAAAGATTTGTTGACATTTTTTGTAAAATAAATTTTAAAAAATGTTTCTTAAAACTTGAAAATGTCGCAATCACCTACGATGGTGGAACATTTAAGTTTCAGACTAAGTTTTTGGCTCTAAAAAACTGTTGAAAACAGATTGCTAAAAAAGGGATCAGGAAGCACCATAACCTGGTATGAACAATAGCTATAAAAACAGGATAGTTTATTTTTGTAGCCAGGTTTTTAACTGCTTCCTAACCTTCTTGACCTGACTCTTTTTTTTCTGAGACAGATTTAGCTGCTTCCCTACCTGCGTCTTTACAAAGATTCGCTACAGCATAGGAGACATCCTGCTTTCTACCTGCCTCTGGGGCAGTTTTACCTGGCTTTGCGCCTCGACATTTTTTGGTGCCTCCTACTTAAGGCTGGTTCATACCTATGACAAAACATCTTTTGGACAAAGTCCAAAGGAAGTTTTAAAAAAGCCAAAACGTCCTTTGGACTTTTTCCTTTGGACGAAGTATGAATACTACTTAAAATTTGTCCTTTGGACAAAGTCCAAAGAACAAAATCCAAGGGAAACAGTCCAAAGGAAAAAAAATATGAACACGTTGTCCTTTGGACTTTGTGCAAAGGACGTTTTGTCATAAGTATGAACCAGCCTTTATTTTCACCTTACCTTTCATCTTCTTCTAACTCTGAAGCAAGCTTTACTGTGTCCTGCCTGCCTAAATTCTATTGGAACGCCTTGGAGTTCGTCCTTACTGAGTTATGATACAAATAGCTGTGAACAAGGTTATTAAAAACTTTTCAAAGTAAACTATAAAATACTACGAGTATTAAGGCTTTTTTGCTGGATTTCGTTTGATTTTTATCAAATCAAGTCTGGAGTTAGGATAAATAAATCTGCATCCAAAGTCACACTCGCCTTGGATTTAAAAAGTAGGGTAAATGACCTAAATTCCACCAGGCCTTAATTTCGGCCACCGGTTATTACTTTTTCTATGTTTATAGTTTTAAAATGAACTGAGAATGGCGAGATAGATCACACATACGCAGTTCATTTCGTAATTTTACGCGTGATCGAAATATCAGCCGGTGGCCGAAATTAAGGTCTGACCGACTTTAAATTATTTACCCTATATTAAGATATAAAAAATCACCCGCTGCGCAGTGACACCCCAGTGGATCGGGACTGCACAGTACCGTTCCAATACAGTCCGCAGTGGTGCAGTTGTAATCGCAGTCAGGGCCGATAGAGCCGACGGGGCAGGAATCGTTGCAAATCGGTCCGCGGAATGGATGAGGACAAATGCAAACACCGTCCCCGTTCGGAGTGCCGTGGTTCATGCAGTTAGTGCTGTTCTGTAAAATATATAACAATTTTCAATTGGTAAATACTTGATCCCGGTAAGGACTCTGTGTTTCACTCATATTGGAAGGCAGGTTTTTTACTTTCCACCTCTATATCTATATTGCGAATTCGGAAGTTCTTCCCGCTTGGCTGCTTCCTAGCAGCCTCCATTTAAAAGAAACCCGCCTCTGACTTGCCTACTACCTGCCTCTGAGGGATTTATCGCTGCCCATACTACATACTTTCACCACCTAATGCCTTCCGAGGCAGATTTTGCTGCCTCCTACCTACCTCATACATTTTGAAGGCAGGAGAGTCCTTCTTAACGGGTTATGATACAAATTGGTGTTTTGATAGTTAACAATTAATAGTACACAACGACGTACAATGAACAAAAAAATAAATGCTGCCTACACTCGTAGGTAAACTTGCCTGATTTCTTATTTTTGTAAACTATTAATCCCCAAAAACTGGGCTAACACTTTAATCCCTATATCTTTCACGCAAAATTTCCAGCAAAGAAATACATTTTTGTTTCAAAGTATAGAGTAAAAACTTTTATTAGTCTAAAGATACTTCTCGAAAACAATTAAAAACGAATTACAGTAAATACAACCATTAAAAACAATTCAGACCCTGGTAGACTTTGTTTTCCAATTTTGCAGACGGGGTTGTAGCTAAGGCTGGAGTTTGATTCGAAAAATTCGCATAATAACGAACCCTGTCCTGTACCAGGGTATAAAATTCAATAATAATATTTATAAAAATTCAATAATAATATTTAGAAGAGACGCGCACTAAATAAACTAAACTGTTTTCATCTGATAGTATTTTAAAATAGTTCCAAACTTCATAAAATTAGACAAATATTAAATTGTAAAAAATATTAAATAACTATATACCCAAATATAGTCAATAACCACCAAACGAGTAAATGCTCTATCCGTGATTCCATTACTTGTAATCCGTCCTTCATAAAAGCCAGCGTCTTCCAGCTGAACATTGGCCAATGTTAGAACCAGATTTGAATTTAAAACTGATGCTATACAAAAAATACTTCAACATTATATTATTTCAACGTGTGCTGTATAAGATGGAACAAATTAACGCATAAAGTTAATAAATGCATAATTTTGTTCTAAATAACTTTAGTTTCATTTTGGCCAGCTATAAAAAAAAACGGTTGCAGAAATTGTAATGGACGTATTGATATGATGGGATGTTACAACCAGAAAAGTTTATATGCATTATAACTTGTGTGATGATACCGTAAAAACTTAAACTAGTAATAATAAAAAATTACAGAAAAAAAAACATTACACGACATTTATATTTTGCCTTTTGTTGAAAACGATGATTTTCACAAAGTAAATAATTAAATCACTGAAATTATTAAAATTTTACAAGTCCCACTTTAACAATATTAAAGTAGTACTATATAGGCAAAGATTTGAAATAACTGCCAAACGTTGGATTTAAGGTTTTTAATGCCTTAATAAAATAGCTCATTAAAATTATCCGACTCGTCACTCTAATAAATATCATCAATCACCAGCGTGTTAACTTCACTATTTGAAATTCCAGTGTAAACATTTCTAGTATTTTTTGTTCAATATTTAGACTGTTTACATTTAATAATCAAATACTTAAAACTTTTTGATATAATAAAACCTTGTGTACGATTGATCTCCGTAAAATATTTAGTGATCTTCGACGATTATAAAATACAATACATTGGAATACACAAAACACATAATAAAACGTACATGTTTGCAAATGGTGGTCGTCTTTAAAAATTCCTGGGTTCGTCCAAAAGTTTCCAGAGATGGTGAAATAAATTTTAGCATGCGTTCCTTTGTGAGCCGAAACTGTAAGATATTTTGCAGCAATGCGTGATGGTTTGCTGGGCAACAGAATTGGTAAATAACTCGTGGGAAGTGATAAAATACCTGAAACTATGGGATTTTGTTAAATTATATGCATAAATGTCGCCGGATTTTTCGTGAATAAATCTTGTATATTCCCGGTGTTTGCAGTAAGGAAAAACAAAACAGAATTTTTGTCGATTTTATAATTTTAACTGACCGGCTAACTTGAAATGAATATTGTAGAAAATAAAAGGTCTTCTAAAAGCTGGTTCATACTTATGACAAAACGTCCTTTGCACAAAGTCCAAAAGAAAATTTTAGAAAAGCCAAAACGTCCTTTGGACAAGCTAAAACGTCCTTTGGACTTTTTCCTTTGGTAGAAGTATGAATGCTACTTAAAATTTGTCCTTTTGACAAAGTCCAAAGAACAAAAAGTATGAACACTTTGTCCTTTGGATTTTGTCCTTTGGACAAAGTACAAAGGACAAAATCCAAATGACGTTTTGACGCTTTGTTTGTCCTTTGGACAAAGTCCAAAGGGCTTTTGTCCTTTGGGCTTTGTCCAAAAGACGTTTGTTCAAAGGACGTTTTGTCATAAGTATGAACCAGCCTTAAAGGTTTTATCAGTTTTTTTTTTCACAACTCCTTTCAAAAAGTAGTTTTATAACTCTGAAAGAGCGTCAAAAATGTTTTCTAATGTTTTAATACTAAATTAATTTTCGAAGCAAATGATCACTGTTTTAAAACATAAAATAACCACAATTTTTAAATTTAATTTCTTGATAACAACTAATTTGAGTAGGATTTTTTTTTTAAATTTTGTTACTGTTGACGTCCTTTTAGATTCTGTAAAAAGGACAGGAACAGTCTTTTTCTAAAGTTTTAAATCAGATAAAAAGATAGATCCTTATACGATTTCTACGTGACAAAAGACATCTTACAATCAAATGAACCTATACCTGGCATAACGATACTGTGGGGCAGCGGTGTCTCATCAAAATGAAAAAACCTTACAAATTAAAATCTTTCATCATTTTAAAACTTAAACTACTAAAAATAATGCATTTATTTCAAAAATTTCAGCAGCCTCTAATTTATAAAATTCAAGCATTAAAAAAAGCATCAAAGTTTTTTTTTAGTTAGGCCAACCAATTCAAATATAAAAAACCTAATTTGCACAAAACTAATTTAAAACCATAGTTAAAAGTTACACAAAATACATTTATTTCAATATCATTGTTTATTCTCCAGTTACGAAGTAAATTGGGTAAAATTAAGTATTTCATAACTAATTATATTTCGCGACGAGACCGCAGACTTAAAATTTTTTGTGCTGGTTAGCCCCTCCTGATTTTGCTCTTATTTTCGGATTTAAAAATTTACCCTGCTGCAGCCCGCAGTAAGTGGGAGCTGGATAATAACTGATGTTCAGAGTGGGGCTCGTTGAATTGGCGGCCAATTTATTTTCCAGCGTGGAATGAAAGAGAGTGATACCACCCCCGATGTGTTTCGATAGCAAAAACCGAAATTTGACAAGGTGTCGAACACGGCGTAAACCGATTCCAATGGTGTTGATCCTGAACGAAATTAATTAATTAATTTAGTTTATAATCTATAACAATTATATGTATATAATATAATATATTTATATATATTATATTATATACATATAATTTTTTGTATAATATATTTATATTGGTAAAAACACCAAGCTGTGGCTAATCGCCAACGGGAAAATAATTTTTTGTGAGTTATTGTGTAGCTATATAGGTTTGCAAACCAACAAAAAAGATTTGTTTAATTAATTAAATTTTTAATTAATGAGATATAATCTCTTAAGTTTTTTGTATAGGCACTTTGCACTGGAACTCGGTTTATACATAAAGTATGCAATAAACATAGCGAGTCACCATAATGGATAATTACCGTATCTCCTACTTATCTTTTGTAGTATGCAGATCAACCGATCGAAATTTCGCGCGCTTTCGAGGGTTGATCTGCATACTACAAAAGATAAGTAGGAGATACGGTAATTATCCATTAGGGTGACTCGCTATGTTTATTGCATACTTCATGTATAAACTGAGTTCCAGTGCAAGGTGCCTATAGTGCAGGACGCATCTTTTTTTGTTAATTAAAAAATTTAAAGGACACACGACTGTAACTAAATTGTGCCCTAAGGTCTTAAAGGTGCGGTGCCGAGTCAAACTTTTTGTCTTCGATTTTGATTATTTTTTGTGAAAACCTTACCCCTGCCCCCCCAATAAGCTGCAAAATTTTTTCATCAGAATATATCCCGTGGTTCAGGAGATATAACCCTCCAAAAATGGCGTTTTTTGACAATTCTGTATTTGAAAGATTGCTTAATGGGTATTAGGATATAAATTACAACATATGCACTCAAAAAACCGATATTTTCTGCTTTAATTTTATACTCTGGTCGTTAAGGTGGGTTCAATATTTGTGGAGATATTACGTTTCTCGTACAAAAAAACCTGCGATTTTTTGGCAAAAAATACAAAGTGACGACAAAAATGTTGGGCAAACTTAATCAAGTCACTGCCATCGTTTGGTGCTTTTAGCAAAAAAATCGCGGTTTTTTTGATACGGGAAACGCAATATCTCAAAAATTGAACTAATCTTAACGATCAAGGTACCAAATTACAGTAGAAGGTAGCCGCTTCTTTTGAGTGCATATTTTTTTATTTAAACTTTAATACCAATGGAAAAATCTTTCAAGTACAGAATTCTCGAAAAACGCCATTTTTGTAGGGTATCATCTTCTGAACCACGGGAGATATTCTGATGAAAAAACATTTTGCGGCATATTATGGGCAGCGGGCAGGGGTAAGGTTTTCACAAAAAATAATCAAAATCGAAGACATAAAGTTTGACTCGGTACCACACCTTTAAAAAAATTTCACTTGACATTTAATAAACGAAAAAAAAAAGAAAAATATCGTCGTTACTATAACACAAAGAGTCACAATCATTACCAAATCAACGCGACTCTGACTTATTTTGCTTATATTATTTTTGTGTTAAGAAACAAAAAGAGTTACAGTTACGAGTATTTTTTGACGCTTCTGACACATTGTGTCAAAGTAATAACGCTTTGAACGTCAGACCAGGATTTTTATTTAAAAATCTGCTGATTTTTTAAATACATAGTGTCTGTTTCCGCACATCGGAATTTTAAGGTCTCTCCGGACAGTTTTTTAAGTATGGAAAATCGCGATTTTTGGCATACGGGATCTCGTGAAATACAGTAATATTTCACTAAAAAATTCATATGAGTGTTAAAAAGGCAGAAATATCACGATTATAAAGTGACATTCATTATATTATTGTAAGTAATTGAAATAATTGATATTAAAAATCAAATTGCAATGAAATTTTTTCAAAACCCTTAAAAATATTTACTGCACACTATTTATTAAAAAAATACTTCGAATAGTTACCCTCTTTTACGTACGTAAAAATTAAACTGAATATTGTTGTATTTATGGTTTAATATACAATTTTAGTGGAAATGGGTTAATTTTTTCCAAATTTCGCTGAAACTTTTTTTTTACGAAAAAGGTATTGGGGGTGTGCGACTGGAGGTGCTATCTTAGCACGTTGTTTAAAAATTGTTAAAATTTTAATTTCTGGGTTATTTTCTAGAAAACTTCGAGAAAACTTTGGACTTTTTTTTTTTAGATAGTAAAAATATATTTAGGTTTAAAGTTTATGCATATTTGTTTGTTAAAAATAAAAATAAATAAAGCCTAAGAATCAGTAGTAAGGAGTTTTTGCCTAACCGTAACTAGGGGTTATTGCTTTAATAGATTGTATATACAACACCAATAAATTAATAAATATCAATTTGTGCCATGCAAAAAAGTTCTGTTAGATTTTTGTAAGAAAATGTATAAAAATTAATCAGAATATACGATAAAAAGAGTTTGCCATGCAAACAAAAAGTCTGAGATTTTCGAGAAAAACAAATAATAAAAAAGTTAAACGTGCTAAGAAGCGTGGTGGCCGCATTTAAGTGATACCAGATGGTAGGAAATGTGGCCACAGAGAGTAGTCAAGTGTTTAGTGGACCCGCCCCAGATGGTATATTTCTATTGAAATTTATAATTTTTGGAAGGCCATAATATCTTTTGTATTTTTTAACGCATAAATAATTCTGTCGTGCGTCGTGCGTTTTATCGATTTATTTCAGAGGGTGTGTTTATAAATCGCTTTTAGAGCACATCATCTTATGGTAGTAGTGGCGTAGTCGGTTAGCGCGTCGTCACGTTTTTGAAAGGTCCCGAAATCGATTCCAACATAAAACAGATTTGACCACAATTTTTTTTTGATGGTAATAATGTTTTTTTTATTTTTTTTTAAATTTTAAAAATTTATTTCACATAAATTCAAAAAATATCATTATTGTAAACAAGATTTGTTGTCTGCTTTTCGCCAATTAGTCAAATTTTCGTCATTTGAATATCTTAAAATATTATAATAACCAAAAGTATAAAATTGTGTGTAAATAAAAATGGGTAATTTTTGCTCTTTATTGCAATTGGTTTACTACTGAAGGCTCTGCAATAAAAACTGTCCGGAGAGACCTTAAGGACCCTTAAAACGTCATATAGTATTCGTGATCACGTCATACATGTTTTGCTCTGTAAGAATGGTTGTGGGAGGAGCTGATTTAGCCAATTAGCGCTTGAGAAAGAAGTGATCTTCAATGAATGAGAGATCTCCATTTTTTTCCTAAGCACTAATTGGCTAAAAGTGATTCAATAACGTTATAACCCTGTAAAGATATTGAACACTACACCAACTTCCGTTTAAATGGGAGGGTTTTGACCATCGTGAATGTTTTACTGGTAGATTTTTATGGCATATGGTCTTTGAGACCTTACGGTAATAAATTACTTTCATGTTCTTTAATAGTTTTAACAAAACTTGATTTTTAAAAATATTTTGTAAGCTTTCATCGATCAATGAACAATTGCCATTTCAAAATATTTTACTTTTTATACTAATTTTACTTTAAAGATTTTACTAGATGTAAAAATTTAAAACGGTCATTTATGACCGTTTTTACAAATCTATCAACATATAAACTATTATTTGTTAAATAAAAACGATTTTATCTTTGTTTATGTCGTTTAACATTTAAACTTAGAGACATTTTATATTAAAAATTAGAACGAAATTACTTTATAAATAAACACATATAAAATACAGACTTGACAATGGAAAAAATGTTATTGTTACCAATAATTTTTAAATGATTTTAAAATAAGTCCTACCATAGAGTACCGGCATGTTTTTAAATACCGTAGTGTCACTTGAAACTCCCCAATGAGATTGAAATCCATATTTCCACGACCCTTGAAGTGTTTTTACACCATAGTTACGTTGAGCTGTCACATTACTTACACTTCCAAGTATATATCTGCAATAAATAAAGAGTTTTCTGGTTTATTATTCAGTTTACATAAATAAACATAAAAAAATAGTTTCTTTTTGATAAGTATTAACGCGTCAAGGTTTATTAGCTATTATTAAGAAGATTGTAACTCTATGCTAAGGTAAATGCTCGAAAACTAAAAAAACAAGTTTTTCCCGCTTGACCTTTTGAGTTTCATCAAATCTCAAAGAGCCATGGAAAATGAGTTTAGTTTCTGAATCTTGGTCATTTGAGTTTGGCTTCTGAATCTTGGTCAGATATAATAACAGCGATACTGAGGAAGCAATTAAAATTGACATTTTAAAGTTGATCAGCGAGTTAGCTGACTTAAATTTGGGCAGCCTTTTTTTCGCCCGCGGACTGTTATTTTTGCCATGCTCAAAATTATAAAATGAACTGCGTATGGCTAGATGATCTTCGTGTCATCTATCTAGCAATATGCAGTTCATTTCATAACTTTAAGCATGACAAAAATAACAGCCCGAGGCTGAAATTAAAGATGGCCGAATTTAAGACAGTTACCACTATTTAAAATGTATGATTTACATTAAAAAACACGTTTTGTTTAAAAAAAAACACAAAAAAATGGCGCTTACTTCAGCTCATGAGCTGCAGAAGCGCAAATACTGGAATCCGAGTCGAAAATTCCGCTGCCAATTATTTCGGTGGATTTGGATCGAAAAGCGGAGTCACAATCTGACTTGTCAACCTTACAGAGCCATGTAGAAGCCTGAAACAAAAAAGAATGTGCTTTAACTATTTTTTAAAATCAAGATTCAAGATTCAAGATTTTATTTTTCTAGTAATACATAAAGAAAACAGTAAGAAGGACAAAACAAACACAAATGCGAATAAACAATAATGCAAATTCATTATTATAGTCGTGCTTTTGTGACGTGCGTGTTGGATGTTTCAATATACATTTTTATTGTTTGTTTCTTGGCTTTTTGCACCTATTGTAAAACAGTTAAAAATTTTCAATTTTTTCTTGATATCACTATAATAATTTAAATTCTTCTGGCAAAAAACGTGGTTTTTTTAAAAAGAAATCTTGCAAAGTAAAATTTAATTTATAAAACTAATTAACCTTACTTGCTTCACACTAATCACATTTCTAAATGACGTTATGCATCCATGAATTACGTTATGCAGTCCCGGTGATGAGTCGTACAAACTGTACCAATTACCGTTGTC
Source organism: Microlaimidae sp. YZB2_3 (assembly GCA_030248175.1). Lineage (NCBI taxonomy): Eukaryota > Metazoa > Nematoda > Chromadorea > Desmodorida > Microlaimidae > Microlaimidae sp. YZB2_3. The sequence goes on along the minus strand of JASAMX010018212.1, from coordinate 6,019 downwards.
CCCACTCCCGCAAACCATACTCCCGTCACCTTTGCAAGTAGTGCCCTAATAAAGGCAGTGCTCGTAGCATGTTTTCCAGCATGAATGATTTTTTATTACGAACTAACAGTGGTATTTTTCAAGTTACACATATGTAACGCGTTTCAACTGACTAACTGCTATATGTAACGCGGCTGGTAAAATTGTATAATAAAGACTAACTAAGGTTGGCTAAAGTCGTGATTATTAGTTGCTTTTGCTAATTAATACCAGTTTTATTTTTTTGTGAACTATGCGTTTTGGTGTGTTAACAGTAGTGATGTTCCTAGCCTTCAATATCATCATGCTTCGGAGCTCCGGCCATTTAAAGCGAAGGGACCTCCGGAGTTCCAGCCATTTCAAGCGTAATTCACCTTGAAATATGTTCTAATTTTCTTTAACATATTTAGGACCTTTTTGTTTTTTTAATAAGTTTTGAAAAAAATTTAGTTTACAGAGCTCCGGAGCTCCGGGGGTTGTTCCGGAGCTCCTAAAAGCGGAGCTCCGCTCTGGAGTTCCTGGGCTCGAAGCTCTGGGGAGCATCCCTAGTTGACAGTAAACTCCATTGGTTCACTTTAGAGTAGAAATTCCTTTCGAATATTTTTCTCAAATGATTTTTTTATATTTGATCATTTAAAAAAAACTGCAGGGTTGTTTTTAACCCGAAATGTCTAGGTGCTATGTAGGTCAACTACTGTCAACTGTTCTAAAAGTTTATTTGTTTTAAAATGAACTAACGTTCATAAGAATAATTAGAAATTATTATAATTATAAATTGTTATAAAATAAATATAGTTAAGAAAAATAAATGAACAATTCATAAATTTGTATAAATTTGTGGATGAATCTACCCACACACTTACTTTAAATTTTCTACCACAACAAATTTTTAATATAAATTAAACAATGTCTTGCAGAATCTTTACTTGAGCTAAAGTGCAGTTAATTGAACAAAAGGAAGGATCTGAAGGTATGTCGTGACACAATATATTTTCTGTGGTATTTAAATAATTGTCACAAAAACATTGCTTTCCATACTGTAATCCTAAAATTAAAAATAAGTCAATAAGTCAATAAACAATGCAATATCATTCAGAAGTAAAGCACAGAGATTAATGAACAACAGCATTATTTAGTTGGACACAATGTTCTAATGTTTTAAATCTTTGATTTTTATTAGTAGGAAACACGTTTTACTTTATTTTGTATCTATGATTCGTTATTGCTTGAATTATTCTAACTTATAACGTTCAAATATATTTTTTGCTAAAGAATTTAAAACTTATTAATCTTTAATCAAAAATATCTTAATCAATAAGCGATCGTTTTTTAAACGATTGTTTTAACATATATTTTTGCAATTTCAGCGTTCTAATGTAAATAATAATCCAAAGTTTTTTTTATGAAATTTGCAATAAACGCTTCAAAGTAAATAAAATGAAGTGGGATAACTGACCTAAATTCGGCCAGTTTTAATTTCGGCCACTGGCAGTTATTTTTGCCACGAACAAAGTTAAGAAATGTATTTTCTGACCAGATAGATAAGATGACGATCTATTTATCCTTACGCACTTCATTTCTCAATTTTGTGCATGGTGAAAATAACAGCCGTGTTTTTACATATAGTTTTGCAAATTCAGTGTTTTATGAACTCGAATCTTGCACTGGAACTCGGTTTATACATGAAGTATGCAATATACATCAGCGTCACCATAATGGATAATTACCGTATCTCCTACTTATCTTTCGTTGTATGCAGATTAACCGATCGAAATTTCGTGCGCTTTCGATCGGCTGATCTGCATACTACGAAACATAAGTAGGAGATACGGTAATTATCCATTATGGTGACGCTCATGTAAATTCCATACTTTCTGTATAAACAGAGTTCCAGTGCAAGGTGCCTATAGCTGATACCGTAAAAAATATTTCAATCTTTTTAATGGAATCAGCAATAAACGCTTTAAAGTAAATAAAATTAAGTAGAATAATTGACCTAAGTTCGGCCAGCCTTAATTTCGGCCACCGGCTGTTATTTTTACCACATGCAAAGTTAAGAAATGTATTTTCTGGCCAGATAGATGAAATGACGATCATTAAGGCTAAATAGCCTTACGTAGTTCATTTATTAATTTTGTACACGAAGATAATAACAGTTGGTGGCCGAAATTAAGGCTGGCCAAATTTAAGTCCACCTGCGAAAGCTGTATTTTGAGCTCGACAGTACTGTATGCACTTCTGAACGGTCATAACTGGAGAATCGTAATGGTGATGTGGGGCCCAATTAAAGCCGCACAGGCGACCTCTGTAATCAGCGAAAACAAACAATGCTGGGGATATAATGGATATTAATAAAAATCGAATCATTATCAATTTAGTGTTCCCTTAGTATTCCCTTATTGTTTAATGTTTATGGTCAAAATGTTTGACTCAAAAAATCCATTCAATTGTTATTTTTCATAAAATATGCAATTTCTAGCAGTGAAAATTCAAAAGACTAACGAAAAAATTATATAGACGGTATGCTTACGTAATTTTTTATATATATTAAAGTATGCTGTATTCAATATAATATACTGCATATAGACGTATTAATCCTTTGGGATTTTTTCGTTCGAAAACCGCTGCGAATCCTCAGCAGGTGTTTCGCGTCAGTGCTGCTCAATGTTAAACTTCGTGTCCCCGGTCGGTCGGACGCGGCGTTTGAAACAATGCAGCACTGCCGGAAATAGGGTCATGCATTTATTTTCGGCACTTTTTCAAGTTTTGATTACATATCTTATCATAACTTGGTCCCAAATTTCAATCGAGTAGTGATTGATAGCTCGTTAGAAACTAGATGAATGGGCGAAAAAAGGACAGTCATAAGATCTTCTACCAATTTTTTCGTTGGCTGTAGTAACTTCTTGAAGGAAAATGGGTAAAAGGTGCCTTTAATTTCGGCACTTTCGAAAATGCATTTAATTTCAGCACTTTAATTTAGTTTTCAATTTTTCAATCAGATAAAAACAAATTAGAGTAAAAATAACCAAAATGGCAGTAAATGTAGCAGTCAACTTTCAAAAAAAGCCATTAAACATTAACATTGACCTAAAAACAAGAAAGTTATAGCCTGAAGAAAAAAGTGCCGAAATTAAATGCACCAAACGGATTTTCCAAAGTGACCATTTTCGATATCGTCCCTTATAAAACGAAATTTACGTGGATGTTGATTGTTATGCATATCAGTGTGTTCAGAATAAAAAAAATACACAACTTTATAATATAAAACTTTTTGATCAAACAAAGCTGAAAAAAGTTATGGCCAAAAAACGGTTTTCAAAATGTCCAAAAAGTACCTAGATTACATGCATTATCCTACCCTCTGCGGATTCGCAGCGGTAAGAATCCCTAAGGACTAAGCAATAAACATGCTAACGTTTTGATAGAATCTTACAATAGGCATTTCAGGCAATTAATTACTCTCTTGAGCATTGTACTTTTGATTTGGAAATATTTGTAAAATAAAATTTAATAACATGCATTTTTTTTTAGTTAATTTATAGTAAACTACGCAGGTTATTTTTGTTATCGAAAAATTCTTTAGCTGCAATCGTTAAATTAGAACGGACAACACTGTTTTCCAACTGTGTTTAATCAAGAATTCATGACAATACTCAAATTGTTATGTATTCTTGGTATAATTTATGACCAACCGGTCTAAAATTAGTTATTTCAATAAACTATTGCTAATTTAGTTTATTTAATGTAGTTTTTTTGTCTGACACTACAAAATTTACTTAAAAATCGGCAGATTATTTTTTTTTGGTTTTTTTTTAATTAAAAGTAATGAAAATGTAATAAATTTTTATACTTATCTTTTGAATTCTCACTGCAACAATATTTTACAGAATCATTCATAAATATGTGAAACGTTAAGTGAACCAAGTTTTACATTGTCGATGTATAAAATGTTTGTGTTGCAACATATTGAGTATTTATTTTTTGTGCAGGACGTTTTCTTAGCGCAAAGAATGAGATAATTTAAGGGTCCATAAACTTTCATTTAACACGCCTAAACCGCCCTGTCTCTATACGCTGCGAAAGTTTATGTGTTTGCATATTGACTACAAAATACAAGCGTTTATTTGTTATTATCGGATGCATAAATTAGAAATTTGTCAATGATTCACTACAGCTATGCGCGTACGATACAACACACCTTAAAAGCTTTCTTAGTTTATAGTTTTGATGGTTTAAAATTATTCCAAATAAACAAGAAACAGCCATTGTAATTCCGCACGACTTGTAATGCAATCATTAAAAAACTTTTTGACTTTAAAGTAAAATTTGGACTGATTAACAGCTTTGTGATATGATTTCTCAAAGTTCTAAGACATTTGTCTACAAAAAAATTGCAGATACTACATTTATATGATTCGTAAACGGTTCTGCCTAATTTAGGTTCTGTCAGATATACAATATTGTAAGTCATGGCAGTAAAATTTGTTTCAAGATGTACGCATGTCTCGATTTTTGTATTTTGATAATCTTATCAGCAGCTTTTATTTCTGCATTGCATATAGCGGCAAAACTATACAATAGTGATGTTCGACTTTCCAATATGAAGCTCCGGAGATCTGGGAGCTCCAGAGCTCCGCCTCCTAAATTAGCGATTTCAAGCGTATTAAAGCTTGAAATATATTCTAAGTTATTCTATTTACATATTTAGGAGTTTTTTATTATTTTAACCCGTTCCCGTGATTGCCTTTCTCCGGTGAAAAATGTTTATCTAAAACGTATTAATTCCCTTTTTTTTTGCTGGTAATCAGAGTGCGTTCGCGTGATTGCTTTTTCATCCTGGGGCCTATTTCATAAAGACGTTTGTAAATTTTTATTTTACAAGTCTCCGCCTTTTTTTGTAAATTACATGATAGAGGATATAGGACAAGTAAAATATTGATCGGTCAGCGGAGATGAAATGACACCAATCAGCGCAGAGCAGTGCGCGGAGACGCTCCCTTAGATTACGAGTCGAAAAACCTTTATCTTGTATTTTACAAAAAATAGGCGGAGATTTGTAAAATGAGAATTTACTTAGGTTTTTATAAAACAGGCCCCTGGTGCGGACCATTGCGAACGCATTCTGAATACCAGCGAAAATAACGGGAATTAATACATTTTAGATAAGCACTTATCACTGTCGTAACCAGTGAAAAGGCAATCATGAGAACGGGTTAAACAAGTTTTGAAAAAGTTTAGTTCACAATAATTTTTGATAAAATAATTTATGGCATTACTCCTTAATTATTTATGAAATTAGTACCAAAATAAGGCGGGCTCTGACGATTGCTCCGTAGCTCCTAAAAACGGAGCTTCGGGAAACGTTTCTAGTATACATGTATGAATTCAACATAAATATTATCGTCTGAATCCATAGTACCGCTAGCGAGATATATTCACCTGAAAAAATTTTTTCAGTCTCAATCATTTATTTAGAACATCTTCAAATCAGACCCGCTTCTTTGCTAATCAACAAGCACGGTAAATTTGCGATGAATAATAATTATTACGGTTGTCCCACGGGATTTGTTTTAAGAAAATAGATTTAAAACTGTTTATTGAAAATTTTTTATGTTTCAAATTCTTTTGGATTGTGCATTTAAAAAACATTTTATTATTTCAGAATCCCGTTTAATTCAAAACGTGTTGTTTTTTTTAATTATCAATTTTGTTTTTAGATATCCCAATCTTCCCATATAAAATAGGAGTTACTTTTCATTATTTCACATAACATTGAAACTCACCACTAATAGGACCAATACAGCATGATATGGGCCGAGATTGGCAAAGCGGGGTTAGTCCCGTGCTAGGTGTTAGTTAATCCTGGACTAATTACGGTGAAATCTCAGACTAATCCCGTGTTAGTTTGGGATTAACTAACACACGATATTTATCCGGGATTAATTAACACTGTGCTACCACTAGTGATCGACCGGGGCCCCGGCCCCGGCCCCGGCTT
>JASAMX010018211.1:0-22761 GCA_030248175.1 Microlaimidae sp. YZB2_3 | reverse complement strand
CTGTATTAGGGGTTTGGCTACCCGTCTGCTATTAATCAAAAGTGGAAGAAAAACAAGACAAATAACTTTTCTAATTAAAAAAAAAATTAAAGAAAATGTTTGACAAATGCTTCCTCAGACCTGTGCACTGCCCCCCCCCGGGGTTAAAACGGGGAGGGAAGGCAATTCCAAAATGGGGGGGGGGCACGGGGGGGCAACTTTTTTTAAACGGGGGGGGGGGGGGAAATAAAACGGGGGGGGGCAAGCAGTAGGGGAAAGAAAAAATAGAAAAAAAAAGGAGAAAACAAGAGATAAAAAGAAGGGAAAAGGGGAAAAAGGGACAAAAAAAGCGAAAATAAGGTAAAAATAGGTCTAAAATGGCTTAAAATACATTGAAATAGGCTAAAAACTGCAAAAAATTCGCGATGATGGCGTCATCATAGGTCAAAAATGGCGTCATATTTTTAGGGTACTTTTTCATTTTTTGGCGGGGGGGGGCAATAAAACGGGGGGGGGGGGGGGGGCAAATCCTCCAATAAAACGGGGGGGGGGCATTTTCAGACCGTGCACAGGTCTGCTTCCTAAAACACTTCATTGGTTTTAGACCTAAAAACTGCTTCATCATCATCAATAAAACGATGAAAAACATAAAAAAATCTAACAAATTTCCCATTTTTAGATAATTATGTTTTTCTTTGAATTTAAAAAAGCAATAGATTGATTAATAACCGTCAAAATGAGAAAATTAGACGCGATTTTCCACAGCCATGTTGCCCTACACATTTTTAAATCCACGCGATAAATTACTTCTTTTCTCATGCGCACGCAATGCACAATATTTTTCTCCCCACTAACTAAAAACCAAATGTTTAACAGGGTTTCCAGCGAATGCTCTCCCTGATTTTCCTGACCAATTTTTGAAAATTGTAGGTATTCTCCCTGATTTTTTCCAGAGCTCTCCACGACTTTTTTAAAAAATTTTTTCACATAACTACAAATTATTATACTGTAAATAAATCCTGAGCTTTAAGTAAAATACTACTATTTTTAACGTTTCAAATTAAAAATCATAAAAAAGGGAGTTGGAGGCTTCATTTTGAAGGAAATAGTTACGCCAAGAGTTTGGGGCTGCAGTTCTGCTAGCGGCAAAAAAAGGAATAACCCTTTCTTTGTCTTAGTAACAAAACAAAGATTTCGTTTTGAAAGGAGCGTTTTGAGGGAAAAATGAGCCTTTTAGGAGTGAGCCAATAAATGGGCAGCCAGTGGCGTAGCAAAGATTTCATTTGGAGTGGTTTGGGGATAAAAAAATACATGTCACAGGAGCGGCGGCGCGTAACGGCGCCAGTCAACGAGAAGCGTCAGATAGAGGGTGTTCTTCAAGCCTCCAAAGGCAAACGTTTTGAAATATGCACAAAAAGTTGCTTAAAAATTATCCCCTGGCAATGGTGTGAACTAGTGATGTGCCTACCCTCCATTATCATGCTCCCGAGCTCCTCAGCTCCGCCTATTTAAAGCGGAGGGAGCTCCGCAGCTCCGCCTATAAAATAAGTGATTTGAAGTTTATTTAAGCTTGAAATACAATTTAAACAACTTTATCTGTATTTTGTAGTAGGACTATATTAATTTATTGTTTAAATAAGTTTTAGAAAAAAATTAGTTTACAAACAAATTTTGACAAAATGATTAATGTCACCGCTCTGTAAGTATTTACGAACTTAGTATAACAATAGGGCGGAGTTCCAGAGCTCTAGGGGTTGCTGCGGAGCTCTTAAAAGCGGAGTTCCGGAGCTCAGAACTCCGGGGAACTTCACTAGTGTGAACATACATTCACTTCTAATTTCTTTACAATTCTACTTGATCTCTTTAGTTAGGTACTCTGGCGATAAAATAATATATCCAAAATTGAAAATTGTTTTAATTAACAAAATTAACCAAAGATATAATGCTCTACTGCCTGATGATCTTAAATTTTGCGCATGAAAGAGGTTGACGTTATAAAAACAAAGACGATTGGTTTGGTTTTTCGTGCACTTATTGGTCAATTATTTTTACTCTAAAAAAATCTGACCTTCCCGCATAGCGCGAAAATTTTTATATTAATTAATTTATGGTTTTAGAATGCATTAAGATTTCTATTAAACTTTTACAACACACTATTGAAAAATTATAGACGGAACAAATACGAAATGTCAAGTTTTGCCAAAAGGCGGCAGACTACACTACCCCCTCCCAAATATAGATGAAAACAGAAGTTTAAAACAGCCATTAGCAAACCTATTGGCTTTTTCGTTTTGCTGCCCCCCCCCCCGCCTGAAGTCCTAATATGCGCTTTTTGCTATGATGCGCATTGCGAATTTTTTGCGTTTTTGCTATTTCATGTATTTTGCCATTTTGAGCCTATTTTTCCTTATTTCCGCTTTTTTTGTCCCTTTTTTCCCCTTTCCCTTCTTTTTTCTCTTTTTCTCCTTTTTTTCTTTTTCTTCCCCCCTGCTTGCCCCCCCCCCGTTTCGTTGCTCCCCGTGCCCCCCCGTTTTGGATTGCCCTTGCCCGGGGCCTGCGTCTCCCTTTTGTTGCTACGCTACTGAATTTTATACTTTTAAAACATACATGGGCACGGGGGGAGGTTGGTTGAGGGGATTAACCCCCCCAATTCTGAGATGAGGGGTTTAACCACCCCCCACCCAAAAGAGGGAGGGGGCAGGGACGTAGCCAGAGTTTCATTTTGGGGGGGGGGGGGGGCGGATTGTAGCACAAAAAAAAATTTCGGGGCGGGGGGGCCGCCGCCCCCCCCCCCCCCCCCCAAATTTTGAAAACGTTATAAAGGGGGGGGTAGACGTAGATAAAGCTGTCTAATACCCTGTTTTTGGCTCTACCTATCTAATTTTTTAAAACGGTAAAAACATGTTTTCTTAGTTAAAAATTACATAAGCACATATTGGCAGAGCCTGGATTTTACAAAAAAGGAATTTGGAGACGTTAGTTTCAGACCCCTTGGCTAAACCCACATTGTAAACCAAAGCACATAAGCAGCATCTCGGTTCCATGTTTTCTAGGGTACCTACCTATATGAAAAAAATCCGAGTCAATGCTATAAGCGGCAGGAAAATTTAGGAGAGGAGAGGTACATAAATCAACCAATATGATTGTTTGTTTTGCTTTCTGTCTAGTACTTATTTATTACTTATAAAAATTATTGTACTAACTTTGAAATAACATTAGCATCAGGCAACATAAATAACGAGATATATATGTATGTATACTATAGAGAGTGACCGCTGAGCGAAGCGAAGCGGAACAAATTTTTGGTTTTTGGGGGTCGATCGGGGTACTAAAATTATTTTAAATTTTGGCGCCGAGCGATTAGCGAGGCGCTAGAAAATTTTGAATTTTTAGCCTCTGAAAACCCCCAAATTTTACTATCTGGCGACCATTTCGGGGGGGAGGGCGGCCGCCCCCCCGCCCAACCACTATCCTTATTTTTCCTCCTGTCCGACCGTTTCGGGGGGGGGGGGGGGGCGCCCCCCCCCCCCCCCCCCTGGCTACGTCCCTGGGAGGGGGTAGAAAATGTTAATTCCCCCCAAGACAGTTTTGGAATTTTAACCTGGAAAAAACGGCTAAGAAGACTACTATCTGGAAACCATTTAAAGAAAGGTGCAGCCGAATAAACCATACATGTGCACGGGGGGGGGGGGGGGTTGGGGGGGGGTGGTTTTAACTCCCCCCAAATTCTGAGAAGTGGGGTGGAGTTCGTCCCCTCGGGGAGGTGGGGGGAGTTAACCTCGGTGGGGGGGGGTTGTTAGCTCGAGTGGGGGGGGAGTAAGTTAAAAAGTTAAAAAGTGAACCCCCCCCAATTTTTGGAAAAAAAATGAAGGAAAAAAACGTCTTTAAAAATGACTTCTAACTGCCTCCAAACTTAAGTTTAGGCATTGAATAAATATTTAAGCAATAAAAAGCTCAAAAATGCAATAAGGGGCTTTTTGCTAATTAGTTTCTATTCTTAAAATAAAATACTGGGTAATGCCTCGAACGATATGGGTATTTTGCATTTTTCTCGATTACCTATTTGGGGTTAACTCGCTGCTGTGTTTCCTCTCGGTGAAAGGTTGTCTAGAATAGAAAGAACCAAAAAGGATATAAAGGGGTTTTTTTGATCTAATTATATTTTTTTTAATCTTTTTTTTTTTTAATATAAAAAAAATAAGGATAAGTGTTTTATTCACTAAAAAAAAAAAATATATATGTTTATTTTTTCTCTCTTGTTTTTTCCCCCCCCCCCCCCCTTTTGTGTGTTTTACCCCCCCCTCCTCTACTAACTCTTCCCTATTATGTATACTCTTCCCATCGGCCAGTATCATTATGATTTTTCTTTGTAGCTAACCTTTTTAGACAAATAAATAGATCATAAATTGGATCAATATTTTAAAAATATCCCTGTTCTGTTATAAATTGTAGGTATATAAAACGTATTTAGGAACAGACAATCTGTAACAATAAAAATAATTTAAATTATTTTTTTTTATAAAAAAAAAAATTCACTGGAAAAAGAAAACAAAGAGATGAATAATTAGCGCCGTAGGCGCAAAATTTTTTAATAATCTGTTTTTGGATTTAATAAAATACCCTATACTTGACTTGATGTCATTAAAAGCAAAATTCCCCCTGACTCACGGGTGCTCTGCCTGACTTCTTTTAACACTTTTTGCTTTCCTTGACTTCCCTGACCTCCCTGACTCGCTGGAAACCCTGTGTAATCTCCAAATCCCCTCTGCTACTTTGCTGCAACACATAGTTGAGTCGGGTCGTGCCAGGCCGCGCCGGGTCGCGGGTCCTCTTTCAATTACTTTTAAAAACAAAGTCAAGTTCATACATGGGCAAGTTGGTCCGGAGTGGGGGAGAGGTTAAACCCCAAATTAGGGGGCTTAAAATCCGAGAAACGCAATATAGTTTTTGTCTGGAGTGCATTTTACCCATTTCGTTTTTCGATTTTGAAGGAAAAATAGGTAGAAAACATTAATTTTAGGTCAAAAAGCCCTTTTTATAGCATTTTTGAGCTTTTTATTGCTTAAAATTTCATTTTGACTTCAAAACTTAAGTTTGGGGGCAGTTAGAAGTCATTTTAAAGACATTTTTTTTCTTCATTTTTTCAAAATTGGGGAGGGGGTTAACTTTTTCTCCCCCCCACTTCTGAGTGGGGGGGGGGGGGGGTTAAACCCCCTTCTCAGAATTTGGGGTTGGGGATTAACCCCCCAACCCCCCCCCCCGTGCCCATGTATGGTCAAGTCTCCACCTTCGGGATATCAGCCGAGCGGCAATGAGTTTTTACCGACCGAACTGTCTACACTTATTTTTCAATACCCAAATCCCCCCTCCTACTCTGCTGCAACACAGAGAAAGGATCGGGTCAGGCCGGGTGCCGAAGGCCAAAACCTACCCCAAAAATGACAGGGGAGGGGGGTTAAGTTAAGTTTTGTTTAGCTTAGGTTTTGCTCAGGCTTAAATTTTGCTTAGGCTTAGATTTTGCTTAGGCTTAGGCTTAGCTTAGATTTTGCTTAGGCTTAAATTTTGCTTAGGCTTAGATTTTGCTTAGGCTTAGGCTTAGCTTAGATTTTGCTTAGACTTAGAGGTTTTGCTTAGGCTTAGACTAGCTTAGCTTTTGCTTATGCATAGGTTTCGCTTAGGCTTTAGGCTTGAGTTTTGTTCAGATTTAAGTTTTGCTAAGGCTTAGCTTAGATTTTGCTTGGGCTTAGATTAGGTTTTGCTTAGGCTTAGCTTAGTCGCTCGTTTTTTTTGCCGTTTTTGAGGTAGTTTTTGGCCCTTCTCGGCCTCTTCTAAAACCATGGACGAACCCTTTAGCTATTAGCTTTCCGACATCCGTTCTCAATTCCACTGTCCACATCCCGGGAACCAGGGACGGGTGGCCGTCCGGCGCGGCGGTGAGCAGGCTGTCGTTGTAGTAGGAGACGGAATGCCGACCGGGGGCGGCGGGGTCGATCGGTTCCACGTGGCTGCTGTGGGCGATTTCGCCCCCGGGACGGATCCAGTCCACGCGGAGGGGCCCGCTCACCTCCGCCGCAACTCTACGACTCTCACCCAATCTCCATTGGTGACTAAAAAAACGAAAGATTTTTGGTATTGTTTGTTTATGAAAAAAAAATTTATCTTTAAACAATTTAAAGTGTACAAAAATAAAACATAAATGGTAAGTTTTTTTCTTGAACATTTAAGTTTGTGGATAATTATGTACCATAGGTTTGCACGGCGAGGGAGGGGAGGTGGGGGGAGGGGGTTTTACCCCCCGAAGATCCCGATTACTGCCGGCCCCATAAGATTTGAGTGTACCCAAAACACCCCCTTAAAATTGGAGGGCCCTCGTACTAAAAACACTAAAAATGTGGTATTTGAGGTATACCATAAAAAATTTTGGGACACTCCCCCACCCGAAATTTCGGGGGTCGGGTATATTCCCCAAAATCCGAGAGGCTGCTCACCTATGTTATGTACCATACCAGTCCTGACAAATTGATTTTATTGGACCAGTGAGTGAGCATCAACCAACATAACAATATCACAAATTGATGCTATTATTGTGGCGACCACAAATTTTTTGGGGCGTATCCTCAAAAGACCTGTGCACTGCCCCTCCCCCCGGGGTTTTATTGGGAGGGGAAGGGGGGCAATTTCAAAGGGGGGCCCCCACGGGGGGCAACTTTTTTTGAAACGGGGAAATAAAACGGGGGGGGGGTAAGTAGGGGAGAAAAAAACAAAGAGGAAAAAAGGAGAAAAAAAGAAAGGAAAATGGAAAAAAAAGCGAAAATAAGGTAAACATAAGTCTAAAATGGCTTAAAATCAATATATAAATAGACGTAATGTCTCTCTCTCTCTCTCTCTCTCTCTCTCTCTCTCTCTCTCTCTCTCTCTCTCTCTCTCTCTCTCTCTCTCTCTCTCTCTCTCTCTCTCTCTCTCTCTCTCTCTCTCTCTCTCTCTCTCTCTCTCTCTCTCTCTCTCTCTCTCTCTCTCTCTCTCTCTCTCTCTCTCTCTCTCTCTCTCTCTCTCTCTCTCTCTCTCTCTCTCTCTCTCTCTCTCTCTCTCTCTCTCTCTCTCTCTCTCTCTCTCTCTCTCTCTCTCTCTCTCTCTCTCTCTCTCTCTCTCTCTCTCTCTCTCTCTCTCTCTCTCTCTCTCTCTCTCTCTCTCTCTCTCTCTCTCTCTCTCTCTCTCTCTCTCTCTCTCTCTCTCTCTCTCTCTCTCTCTCTCTCTCTCTCTCTCTCTCTCTCTCTCTCTCTCTCTCTCTCTCTCTCTCTCTCTCTCTCTCTCTCTCTCTCTCTCTCTCTCTCTCTCTCTCTCTCTCTCTCTCTCTCTCTCTCTCTCTCTCTCTCTCTCTCTCTCTCTCTCTCTCTCTCTCTCTCTCTCTCTCTCTCTCTCTCTCTCTCTCTCTCTCTCTCTCTCTCTCTCTCTCTCTCTCTCTCTCTCTCTCTCTCTCTCTCTCTCTCTCTCTCTCTCTCTCTCTCTCTCTCTCTCTCTCTCTCTCTCTCTCTCTCTCTCTCTCTCTCTCTCTCTCTCTCTCTCTCTCTCTCTCTCTCTCTCTCTCTCTCTCTCTCTCTCTCTCTCTCTCTCTCTCTCTCTCTCTCTCTCTCTCTCTCTCTCTCTCTCTCTCTCTCTCTCTCTCTCTCTCTCTCTCTCTCTCTCTCTCTCTCTCTCTCTCTCTCTCTCTCTCTCTCTCTCTCTCTCTCTCTCTCTCTCTCTCTCTCTCTCTCTCTCTCTCTCTCTCTCTCTCTCTCTCTCTCTCTCTCTCTCTCTCTCTCTGTGTGTGTGTGTGTGTCTCTCTCTCTCTCTCTCTCTCTCTCTCTCTCTCTCTCTCTGTGTGTGTGTGTGTGTGCGTGCGTGTGTGTGTGTCTGTGTGTGTGTGTGCGTGCGCGCGCGTGCGTGTGTATGTGGCGAAAATAAGGTAAAAATAAGTCTAAAATGGCTTAAAATCTATATATAAATAGACGTAATGTCTGTGTCTGTGTGTGTGTGTGTGTGTGTGTGTGTGTGTGTGTGTGTGTGTGCGTGCGTAAGTGCGTGCGTGTGGACGTGCGTGTGTGGCAAAAATAAGGTAAAAATAAGTCTAAAATGGCTTAAAATCAATATATAAATAGACGTAATGTCTGTGTGTGCGTGTGTGTGTGCGCGTGCGTGCGTGTGTGTGTGTTTGTGTGTTCCCTAACTCCTCCCTAACCACCCAACGGATTAAGGTGAATAAGGTGAACCCTTCTCCTCAACCGCAAAACGGATTGGGCTAAATGAGGTATCATTGCAAAGCTTACAGTCTGAAGAATGTCATAAACGGGTTAAAATTTTAAAAAATAGCATGGAATCTTTATATTGGACAACATATTTTTACCAAAGATGGAAAAATCTTCCTCCCCAACCTCAGAAAAAATTAGGATAAATGAGATAATATGGGAAACCTTATAGTTCAAGGAGAATCATAAGGTGGTTGAAATTAGTAAAAAACGTAACACGGACATCTTTGTGCTGGACAACATATTTTCACCAAAAGAGGGAAAGACACTTCTCCCCAACTAAAATTAGAGTGGGTAACTGAGGTATCACTGTAAAGCTTACAATCATTTGAATGGCATAAAAGCATTGAATTTGGAAAAAAAATTAGTGAATGAATATAAAAAATGCGGGAAAAATTATTTGTCAGCGGTATGGCTGACACGGGCTACTTGTGCATTAAAATAAGCTAAAAACTGCCAAAAATTCGCTATGATGGCGTCATTATAGGTCAAAAATGCGCCATAATTTTAGGGTACTTTTTCATTTTTTGGCGGTGGGGGGGGGGGCAGTAAAACGGGGGGCAAATCCTCCAATAAAGCGAGGAAGGGAGCATTTCCAGAACGTGCACAAGTCTGATTATTGTGGCGACCAAAAATTTTTTGGGGCGTATTCTCGAAAAACCTATTTTAAGAGTTCTTAGTACTGGTACGGTACCCCCAGATTTTAGGGGGGAGGTGTCCGGGGTACCCTCAAATTTTTTGGATCGAAAGGTGAAGAGGTGTTGTCAATTTGGGGGATTTTTTGAGACGGAAGGAACCCTCCTCCTTCTCATACATAGGTAAGTTGGTCCGGAATGGGGCCAATTTAGGTGGAAGGGGGGGGGGGTTAAAATCCGAGAAACGCATTTTACGGATATCTTTTTTTTTCTGGAGTGCAATTTACCCTTGTCGTTTTTCGATTCCAAAGGAAAAATAAATAAAAAACGCTAATTTCAGGTCAAAAAGTCATTTTTATAGCTTTTTTGAGCTTTTTATTGCTTAAAATATTCATTTGACCTTAAAACTTAAGTTTGGAGGCAGTTAGAAAGAAGTCATTTAAAAACTTTTTTTCTTCATTGGGAGAAAAATTGGGGAGGTTAACCTTTTCTCTCCCTCCATCTCACCATTGGGTAAACCTGTATCTCGGAATTTGGGGGGGGGGGGGTTAAAAATCCCCCGTGCCCATAGTATGCTCCTCCCTTCTAACCCATTCCCGGTCTACCACGTGCAATTCATTTGTGTTTCTTATGCGCTTATATAATTGCTAGCGCGTAATATTGTAAAATATTATTTTTAATAATAATCAAATAATACCACTAAATACAGGAAAACTAAAACTAAAAAACGCACATATGTACCTAACAGTAGGGTTAGCATACGGTCCCATGAAACCAGCGTAATTTCTAAATATTTCTTCTTTGACGTCAAACCCTGTGCCAAAATCAAGATGAACCAATGAGAAATCACCTAAACTGACTTAAATTACAATACATGCCGTTGATTACATAATAATACACAATTTTTAACCAAAATTTCAACAGTGTACAATCAATTTGTAACATATTTTTAAGTGGGACTTCCTAGTTTTTAAGACGAACAAAAAAGACCTTACACTAAAAATACCTTACCTTACCTTCAGACCTGTGCACAGCCCCACCCCCCAGAGGATTTATTGGGGGGGATTCTAAAACGGGGGGGCACGTTCCAACTTTTTTGAAACGGGGGGGGGGCAATAAAACGGGGGGGGGCAATAAAACGGGGGGGGGGGGCAATAAAACGGGGGGGGGTGGCAAGCAGGGGGAAAAAAGACAAAAAGAAGGGAAAAGGGAAAAAAGGGACAAAAAAAACGAAAAAAAGGTAAAAATAGATCTAAAATGGCTAAAAAATGCATTGAAATAGGCTAAAAAATGAAATGAAAGTGTCATTATAGGTAAAAAGATGGCGCCTTAATTTAGGATACTTTTTCATTTTTTAGCGGGAGGGGGGCAATAAAACGGGGGGGGGGCAATAAAACGGGGGAGAGGGCAATAAAACGGGGGGGGGGGCAATAAAACGGGGGGGGCAAATCCTCCAATAAAGCGAGGGTGGCATTTCCAAACGGTGTACAGATCACATGTTTTTTTTTTTGGGGGGGGGGGGCAGAGGGGTCCACCTCCCCCCTAGAGCCAAAATTTTGACCCCCCGAAAAAATCTAGGGGCCCCCTCCCCCCAAAGCTACAGAGCGGCCCGGCCTCACCCCCCTAGCGAGCATAGATGTTTTTAGTCGGGTCTGCTAAAGGGGGGTTTTTAGCCAGGGGGGTCCGGACCCCCCTGGCTTTTTAGGGGGGGTCGACCCCGGGTGCGAGATTTCAAATTTGGGGGGGTCAGGGGGGTCCAATTTTTTAACAAAATTTTTTTAACTCAATAATTTAAGTGTTTTTAGGTCTAATATTGAATTTTATGTACTAAAACCGTCTATTTAGGCCTAAAAAGTGTATTTAAACACTGGTTTTAACCAAAAAACTGTGTTTTTGACAGTAATAAAAAATATACTTCCAAATTGGTCGGAAGGCTGAGGGGGGTCAGCCTCGCTAGGGGGTGAATCAGGCGGACCGCTCTCGAGCTTTATGGATGAGGGGAGGGGGCCCTGGATTTTTTCTAGGGGGGGGGGGTCCAAAATTTTGGCTCTAGGGAGGATGGACCCCTCTGTCCCCCCCAAAAAAAATCTATGCCAGCGACGCTGACCTCCCTCCCGACCAATTTAGAAGTATAATTTTTAATTTACTGTCAGAAACATGGTTTTTTAGTTAAAAACAGTGTTTAAATACACTTTTTAGGCCTAAATAGGCTAGTATAGTATATTAGTATATTTAGTATATTAAATTGTATATTTAGTATATTAGTATATTTAGTATATTAAATTGAAATATTAGACCTAAAAACACTTAAATTATTGATTTTATAAAACTTTGTTAAAAAATCGGACCCCCCTAAATTTGAAATCTCGCACCCGGGGTCGACCGCCTCCCCCTGGACCCCCTTTAAAAAACTTTTGCCCTCCACCTGGGGGTGGACCCCCCACCCAGCGGACCCGACCAAAAACATCTATGGTTCCCCCCTCCAATATCAAGCTCCGGAGCTCTGGCCATTTAAAGCGGAAGGTGCTCGTGCTCCGAAACTTTGGGAAACATTACTAATAATAACCACTAAAACCAACACCCACCGAAGTTATATCCCGGGTCCACTTCCGTCGTCGAGATTCTGTCCACCCTTATCTCCAGCTGAATCAGCGCCGCCTTGCCTTCCGTCATATTTCTTGTCGTCATCGAAAACGCGACCAGGACTTGCGTCGCACCCGCGGCGCTTTCCTCCTCTTTGTACGCGTGCATGCCCTCCACTTCAATTCGGGGGGAGTCCGAATGCGCCGCAGTCGGCAGGAATTTGTGAACGGCGCGAAGCGCCAGCGCTCTCAACGCCGCCAGAAGCGCCGCCCGCTGCCAACCGGTGGGAGTCAGCTCGGAGCTCCGGAACTCCTGTTGCCAGTAGTGCGGGAATGAGACGGTGGCGGAATGAAGGGAGTCCCTGCCGCGGGATTGGCGCTCGGCCAGTCCTATGGGTACCTAAAAAATCAAATGTTAGGCGAAGAGTTTCTTTCAACGCGCTCAACTTTATCAGTATCTATATCGCTTAACTTTACCTGTTTTGTACTGAGGAGACCAGACATAAGATTCGAATTCTAATAATAGACGAATGAGGGATTCGTACTTTTTTTAGAATAGCTTGAATATTTTTTTATTTAAAAGCTCTAAATAGTCTTCAAAAAGATCCACCTGTCGCAGTTTTTTACATTATGTGCGTCTCATAATGATTTCATAATTAGTGCTCAGTTATACCATTATACTAAACTAAAGAGTAAGGTATTGAAGTTTGTTACAATCTTTGAAATGAAAAATAAAAAGCCTTTATTTAAACATACAAATAAAGTTGTAAAAAGCAAGAGAAAATGTAATCACATACAGAATTACTCACGAACGAAGATAAATTACATTGTACAAAATTTAATAAAAGAAAAAAACCTTATGCTTTAAACAACATACCGGATTGTTTTTTAATAAAGGGGAAGGAAAACACGGAGCCATATGGCTTCTTATATGTGCCTATCGAATTTAATAAAACCATTAAACTTTAATTGTTTTATTTTGTTTTTAAAACTGTATAACGTTTTGGCGTTCACGACGGATTGCGGTAAAACATTCCAGTATCTTGCTGCTTTCAAAAAAAAAAAAAAAGAATTGAAATAAACATTTTTTTTGCGTTGGGTATTTTTATCTTTAGGTTATGATTGCTTCGGGCTTGATAGGTGCCCCAGTTAAAAAATTCTTCAAATTTTATATCATTTAGTTTATTAATAATTGAATAAAACAATGATAAATCAATATGTATTCTACGTTCTTCAATAGAAATTAAGTTTAAAAATTGTATGTGCTCTATATAGTTTCTCGCAGTTTAAACCACATTTAGCAAATAGGCAACTTGTGAAATAGCGCTGCACTTGCTCAATCCTATCAATATCTTTCAAGAGATATGGGGACCAAACTGGAGAACAGTACTCCAAAATTGGTCTTACATAGTTTTTGTATGATGTAAGAATAGCAATTATATTTTTGGTCTTAAAACAACGAAATATTATGTTTAAAACTTTATATGCATTTTTTGTGATAGATTTGTAGCCGGGACGTAGCCAGAGTTTCATTTTGGGGGGGGGGGCGGATTTTAGTACAAAAAAAAATTTCGGGGGGGGGGGAGCCCCCCCCCCCCCCAAAATTTTGGGGGGGGGGGGGGGCGGAGCCCCCCCCGTAATTTTTTAAAATTTAAAAAAAGCATGGATAAACGTAGATAAAGCTGTATAATACACTGTTTTTAGCCTAATAACGTATTATCTAATGTTTTTAGCGGTAAAAACATGTTTTCTTAGTTAAAAATTACATAAGCACACATTGGCAGAGCCTGGATTTTACAAAAAAGGAATTTAGAGACGTTAGTTTCAGACCCCTTGGCTAAACCCACATTGTAAACCAAAGCACATGAGCAGCATCTCGGCTCCATGTTTTCTGGGGTACCTACCTATATGAAAAAATCCGAGCCAATGCTATAGGCGGCAGGAAAACTTAGGAGGGAGGAGGGTACATAAATCAAACAATATGATTGTTTGTTTTTCTTTCTGTGTAGTACTTATTACTTATAAAAATTATTGTACTAACTTTGAAATAACATTAGCATCAGGCAACATAAATAACGAGGTATATATGTATGTATACTATAGAAAGTGACCGCTGAGCAAAGCGAAGCGGAACAAATTTTTGGTTTTGGGGGTCCATTGGGGTACTAAAATTATTTTAAAGTTTGGCGCCGAGCGATTAGCGAGGCGCTAGAAAATTTTGAATTTTTAGCCTCTGAAAACCCCCAAATTTTACTATCTGGCGACCATTTCGGGGGGGGGGGGCGGCCGCCCCCCCCGCCCAACCACTATCCTTATTTTTCCCCCTGTCCGACCGTTTGGGGGGGGGGGGGGGGGGGCCGCCCCCCCCCCCCCCCTGGCTACGTCCCTGATTTGTAGTGATCCTTAGCTTCATCAGTGGTTTTAAAACTTGTCCATCAATAAAAACAGGAATGCATGGATTATCGTGACCTACGTAAACTATACTACATTTATGAAATGCAACAGGGAGTTGCCATTTTTTGGACCAACTGATAAGCTGACCCACAGATTCCTGCAATACATTGTTATTTTTGGTTTTTGATCTAATTTGATATAGCTTGACATTATCGGCGAACAACTTACAGGACACATTGGAAATTTCTTTTGGTCGTTAATGTATAGCAAAAATAATATAGGTCCAAGGACCGAGCCCTGAGGCACTCCCGATATAACGTTACTATTGTTTGAATACGTGTTTTCAATAAAAACTTTTTGTGAACGACAAAATAAAAAAGCTTTTATCCAAATCCCCCTTAATTCCATAGCTTGAAAGTTTTAAAATAAGTTTCAAGTGAGAAACTGAGTCAAAAGCTTTACTACAGACAAAATAAATAATATCTACAACCAAAGCTTTATTCCAATCAAAAAAAGATTCCAAAAGTTGAGAACATGTTAATTTTCTGCGTAAAAACCTGTGTTGCCCGTTTGTAATTAATCCACTTTGCTTTTAGGAAATTAAAAATTTGATCGTAAATGCAAGTTTCCATTATTTTACAAGCTATGCAAGTTAAAAAAATTGGCCTGTAGTTGTTTGGGTCACTTGGGCACCCTTTTTTAAATATTGGTATAATTATTGCCGTGAGCCAACTTGGGGGTAGTTTATGAGTTCTAAAAGAAACTTCAAAGACCGTTTTTAGTGCTTCAACTAAGCTGTGCGCTAATTCTCTAAAAAGCATAGCAGGTAAATTATCTGGAGTTTTACTTGTTTTTTTTTTGTTTCTTTAAAGCTTTTAAAACATTTTCGGTTGTAAATTTTATATTTGAAAGAGTGACTTTAGAAGAAAAATTTGATTTTATTGAAGGTTGTAAACCATTATCGTTTATAAAATTTTTTGAGAAATTGTTATTCAGAATTTCACATTTGGTTTGCAAATCGTCTGTTAAAATTCCATCTTTATTAATTAATGGGGCTATTCCCATATTATTTCGGCGTAAATTTCTAACATATTGAAACAGCTCTTATTTTTGCTATTAGATTTTAATATTTTGTTTTCTTTAGAAACGTTATATCGGGTCACTTTAGTTTTAAATTCCCTTTTAAGTTTATTATAATTCTTTTCTTGCTTTTGAATCGTTGCGCTGTTTCCATAAATTAAGTTTTTTGGTTTTTAGTATTTTAATATAACGTGGATATTCAGGCTGTTTTTTTTTGCTTTTTTTATGCGAACTGGTACAGAAAGTTGAATCGCGTCATTAATTTTGTAACAACTATTTCCCAATGTTTTTCAACGCTTGCACTGACTTGAAATAACCCGACAAAATCTATTGCTTTTAAATAATTATTCATTGCTTTCCAATCAGCTTTTTTAAAATCTAAATACTTATAAGTTTATATAATAATATTAATAATATAATAATTAAAGTCTCTTTGCTGTTGAAACTAGTTACTTTACCTTTTATACAATAATTGACGCTTTGATGATAACTGCTAAAAAGCGGCTCACTGACTTTTGTATTAAAAACATGCAAGTCCTCATTACAAAAAATAAGATCCAGAAAATTTTCTCGTCTTGTTCGCTCATTAGCACTTTGAGTCATAGATGCCTGCGCAAAATTCGTTGCATAAAGGTCAGTCAAATATGCATTTGAACTGCAAAAATCCAGCCAGAATTTATCTGTTATGTTAAAATTACCAGCTATTACAACCGGATAATTAACATTTAGGAGAAGGGAAAGTGACTCACAAAATAACTCATAAAATAAAGCAGAATATTCTTTTGCGCTGTTTGCAGGCCTATTGAAACATATATTTCGAGACGGCAATTCACCAATGATTTCAACTATTACTATTTCAAGTGTATTAAATTTTTCGGGAAGTTTAACTTCCCGTGTGTTTAACTTTTTTGTTGTAAAAATGGCCACTCCCCCTCCTGTTTTATTAACTCGGTCAGTTCGGTACACGTTATATGCACTATCACAATTTATCATGCCATTTGCTAATTCTTAATTAAACCAAGTTTCGCAAAAACTTAAGACTTGATATCTTTGGGAAGCGAGAATATGATTTAATTGGTCACGATTTTTAAAACTACACAAACTTCTGGCATTCACAAAAACACTATTTAAGTAATTATTTTGTGGGTTATTTTTATTAAAAGATATTGTGCTCCCTCCCCTTACATGTTTAACGATTTAGATTTGTTTTCTTTTTCCCATTTTTTAGTGTTGTCTTGTCATTAAATACAAATTTAGCTATAATATATTTCTCATTTTCTTCTCGCAGGGAAAAACTGGTGGAAAAATTTCCTTTGGATTGCAGCTTATGGGTCATCTCGTATGCTTTAGATCAAAGCTCACTAAATTCCACTGATTTCCGACGCTGTTGAAATGGCATTGACGGGCGCAGCTTTAGTGATCCGAGATTTTTATTATGAGAGTTAATTAGGTCATCCCATCGATTTAGAAGATTTTTGGCGTGAAGAGCGCCCTGTCCATCGTGGTTAAGCATTGTTAGCTTAACCAGCCGATTAAAATGACCGGTACGTTGGCGGCCCAAGCGCTCAGAGCCTGCTACATGGATCCACATATAACTTAGATTAAACCCATCAAAAAGTTCCTTCATTTTCACAAAAAGTTCGGACGGCTTTTCATCTTCGTTTTCTTTGAAATTTTTTAGGATGACCTGCGTTTTCATCTGCTGTTCCGTTAAAATTTTATTAAGCTGATGATACACAGGGGCCTGTGACTGTCCAATACCCTTTTGTTTGCACCATATTATAATAAAATTAATTTACCTGATCGATAATCGGCTCGAATTTTCGCGCGAAAAAGTTCAACCGTCGTTGCAATTGAATAGGTGTTAATTTTGACCAATCCGATCGCAAAAGGACATTGGGACTGCAACCGCACCAATCAACCACATGCTTATGTTGGCATCTAAATAGTAAGTATAATTTTGAAGATCTAAAACAATGGGATATTAATACAAAAAGAGAACAAGAACCCAGGACCAAATTACAAGATAGCCGGGTTTTTTACAGTTACTTAGATTTTGATTAATAAAACTTACGTTTCGCTAAAACATAATTTTTTAATGTGTGACGTCCAGAAATATGAGGCCGAGTAAATCGAGTTTTTGAAATAACGAATATGAAAGAATTTGCTATTTTTAGCTTTATTGGCTGAAAAATGAGCGATACAGGACTTGAATCTTTACCGTGGTATTCATAAAACTTACCATTTTGGACTGCGTCCGTTTTTTACGCAGACCAGTCAGCGTAAAAAACGGTCGCAGTCCGTTTTGATCGTCGGAAAGTGGACTGGGTCCGTTTTTATCAACGGAAAAATGAACTGGGTCCGTTTTTATTGTCAGAAAGGTCCGTTTTTGTCATCCGAAAAGTGGACAGGGTCCGTTTTTTTTTGGACCCAGTCCACTTTTCGATAATTTTTTTTCTTTTTTTTTTCATCAACAACATCAAATCTGCGACTTAATTGCCGCCAATATGAATTTCAATTGTAACTAATTATCAATTAAAACAAACCCAGTCCGAACGGAGCGGGGCTGGTACTCACCAACATTTGCCGTCCGGATTTTCGAAAACCTAAAAAATAAAATTCAATAGATCTCGAATAAATCAAAAATGAACGTATTTTGTTAAATAAAAATACGAAAACTAATATAGTTAAAAAAGCTTTATAATATAAATTGCACAAAAAAATTAGATGTATTCTATCGTTTAAAATGACAAGAGCATCTTAACTTTACTGTATTTTGGCGCAAAAATAAGCAAACACAAAACTCAAATAGTACTTTAATCGCGGTTTAAAGAGCAAAATTAAAATTTTTATTTTTGAAATTACTACTAAACAACTTTTAACTATTTTTTTAATGTATTTCACCAATCGAGTGGATTTCGGTGGCGCGTTTAGCTTCTTGTACTGAATACAAACATTGGTCTTTGGTGTTCAGTTATGTTTGCACCAAAATACGGTGAAGTTAAGATGCTCTTGTCAATTTAAATTATTAAGTACATCCAAATTTTGGAGCAATTTATACAGTGCTTTTTCCGCTCTATTAGTTTTAATATTTTCTTTTTACAAAATACATTGTTTTTTGATTTATTCGAGATTTATTGAATTTTATTTTTTGGGTTTTAAAAAATCCGGACGGGGTCCAAAAGTTTTATGAACAGCAAGGGTAAACTCTAGCCTCAGTACCTCATTCACTGACGTGCGGCATTACACATCGCTCGACAGTGTTACATACATTACAACTCGTATTTATAAGGCGTCATATTTCTGAAACATTAAAACAACGGGAGTTCTGACAAATCTTCAAAACACAGAGTTTGAAAGAATAAAGGTGGTCCTATGCCTTATTCCAAATTTTTAGAGGGTGGCGGTTTCTCAATGTTTAAAAATCAGTATAAAAATATTAAGCAAGGGTAAAATTAGTATAGCTTAAAAATTGTTTTAGCACAAAAACTGAATATCCAAACATTTTACAGTTAAAATCATGATGATGGTGAATACAACCAAAGTTGGACAAATTTTAAAAGGAGTTGGGGAGGGTTACATTTTACATAATAATAGACATGTATACCCCCAAAACAATTTCGAAATTATTGACACTTTAAAACGAAATGTGGGCATAAAGGTGATTCATACCACCACTCCAGCCTGCGGCGGGAGGGGTGGTATGTAATTTTTGGGGAATTCCAACACGGTGGGACACGGGGGAGGTAATTTTTTTTAAAGGGGGAGGGGCAATAAAAAGGGTGGGGCGTGGGGGCGAGCAGAGAGAAAAAAAGACGAAAAAAAAAGAAAAAAAGAAGGAAAAAAGAAAAAAAAACGGACAAAAAGCGAAATTTAAATAAAAATAAATATAAAATGGCTTAATATGCATTGAAATAGGCTAAAAACTGCAAAAATTTGGCGATGATGGCGTTATAATTATGTCAAAATTGGTGTCATATTTTTGGGTACTTTTTCATTTTTGGGCGGGGGGCAATAAAACGGGGGGGGCATTTCTAGACCGTGAAAAGGTCTGAAAATGTATTAAACTGTCGTTACTGTGATGAACTTTAAACAGTTCACCGTTGAAAAGCGAAGTTAGAACCTAGTCACCACCTGGTTAGGTTACCTTAAACCTTTGATTTGAAACAACAATTGGTGCCATTGAGCCACTAGGACCGTGCTGCCTTCGGGCAGCACCCAACGGGCCAACGGGTACCACCTAGTTGCTGGATCTTTTCTCTCATAGAAATAAGTCCAGCTTGGCATGGCTAAAAAAACGTTATTGTTCGTCGGCCACACAAGGCAGTTTTCCAACTAACAAACCAGTGGACAAATACAGCTCTATTTTGTGTGGGGTTTGTACCAGTGGCCTGCTACCCATGTACGACGTTAAGAGTCTCAACCATGGGGGTAAAATTTTTTCGCCCCTCCTGGCTTGTCTTCGCACCTACCCTTTGCATAATCTGCATAGGGAAGATATTTTTCAGGTAATTCAACAACAACAACAACAACAAACAACAATTTAGATTGTAATAATTTAAAGTTATCACAATCTTTTAAAAATACCCCTATTATGTAAATTTAAAGTTTCAACATTAAAACTTTAGGTACTTGCAGCCTTGTTTGCGTCTCCAATTGGTAAGTCTAAAATTGGCGTTTACGACCTTGGTGCAATATTCCGAATTCCCTGCCAAAGTGTGAAAAAAGCTTTCAGCTGGAAGCAACGTATGCTTGAATAAGTGTCTAAAAAATACTAGGCATAGATATTATTGAATAAAATTGAAAACAACTTAATTATTTTGTATTAAATAATAAAGCAGTTTCAAAATGCATAAGCATGGCTGCTTTGTGCACGGTTTGGTAATCCCCCCCGCCAAAAAATGAAAAAGTACCCTAAAATTATGACGCCATTTTTGACCTATGATGGCGCCATCATTGGAAATTTTTGCAGTTTTTAGCATAAATTTCAATGTATTTTAAGGCATTTTAGACCTATTTTTACCTTTTTTTCGCTTTTTTTGTCCTTTTTTTTCTTTCCCCGCTGCTTACCCCCCGTTTCAAAAAAGTTGCCCCCCCCCCGTTTTGGAATTGCCCCCCCCATAAAACCCCGGGGGGCAGCGCAAGATCTGTTGGTGTATAATTATTTTTTGTTTGTTTGTTTGTATAAAAATCCCAATCTCCCCATATAAAATGAGAATTGCTGTTCATATTATATTACACAATATTAGAACTCACTGCTAATATGGGCCAGTGCAGCATGATATGACTGAGGACAACCTTGTTAAAGGATTTAAGGAAAGGGCATGTTATAATTATTATTGTTTTTAACTACTCAAATTGTTCTGTATTGATTGTCTGTCTTGAGCATCTTGATTGAGTAATTGTCCTGATCATCTTGATTCATCGTTTGTTTCCCCAATTTTATTCGTCAAGTCAAACCAATCCAATTCCGCGCACTTACTTTTGCATCAGTAGTTACAAAAGCCCTCACCCTTTCCCTTGCACCCCTCCTTGGTTCACCCGAAGCTGTAATATTTTACCTCCATGTAATATACACCCTCTAAATGACGGGATGCCATTTATAATTTGAATGACAAGTAGAGAGGATTATATATTCCATGTCGAAAATTGCATTACGTATGTTACGGAGAAAACAACGAGAACAGTAACTTCCGTAGTACTAAGGGAGTCGTTGGGACTCTTACAATACATAATATTCATGGCAACTGTTGGTAAGCTAAATACATTATTTTTAGATGATGTAGTGTAGTGCATTTAATTTCGGCACTTTTCCCAATTGGGCATTTTTGATTTTGGACTATATCTTTGATAATCCTGGACGGAATACGACGTTTTATAGCTCAAATGAGAGCTAATTATATGTAGATGACTGTCGTGAGCTTTTTATTTGTTATGTTATGATATTTTTATGTGAAATTGTGTGATTTACAAAAAATAAAATTGTTACTCGTTTTTAGAACATGGGCATTTCATGAATACGCAATAAAATGGTTTAAAAATTAAACTGTCCTGGTAAAATTTGGTCTATTTTCCGAATTTTTAGTCCCCCTGGTTCTACGTTGCGTCTGTGGTGAGCAATCGTTATTAAATAAAATAGTGTAATTTCGGCACACATATTGCTGTAGGTAAAAACGGGTTGAATTAAGTGGTCGGGTGTTAAATTGTAGTTGTAAATAGTTAAAACACAACGTTGAAATGTGTAGGGGTCATAGCACTGCACTTAAACTCGATTACGGGGGTCTTTTTAAAAAGTGCCGAAGTTAAATGCACTTTTTTCCCAAATTTTGCTTATTTTTATACCATTTAGCATTTTAGCTTTAACTTTTTGCCAGTTACACGTTAAACAACAAGTAAAAGCTTAAATTAAAGAAAACTGTCTGGGGCCTGTTTCATAAAATACTGGTCTTCGTAAATTACAAGTCTATCAATAACTTTTTTTATTCTGAACCATTTGCGTTGAAATTTGAAATGAAAAAAGATTATATGCCATGTGCAAACTATTTAAAATTTCATGTACGTAGCTGTTGTGTGTTTAAAGTTATTCCAGTTTTAAACTTTGGCCACTTGTAATTTTTCACAAGTTCTCAAAAGAAAAATTTACCCTACTCCGAGTAGGGTAAAATTTACTTTACGATTTCACTTGATTTTTTTATAAAAAAACTTGAATACAAGTGAAAATACAAGTGAAAAATACAAGTAAAAAATACAAGTAAAAATACCATTGTAAATTTGAATTATTTTTTTGTTGGTTTGTGGAGGTATATTAAAAAATCTATATATAAAAAAATATAAAAAATCTATATAAAAATTAAATATATTATTATTTATATTACTAATATTAAATTATATATTAAAAAATCTATATAAAAACACATATAAAAACATCTTTTTATTTGTTTAAAAATTTACAAGTCAGTAATTTTAAAAACTTGTATTTTTCTCCATTTTACAAACTTGTAAAATTTACCAGTATTTTATGAAACAGGCCCCTGGAGATAATGATAGGCTTTTAAATTTTTAAAAATTATGATTTTTTGACGGAGAAACAATCGATTGTTTGTAAAGTGCCGAAATTAAATGCATACATTTAATTTTGGCAATTTTCAATTTTTTTAAAAACTGATTTAATTAAATAAAAAAACTACTTTCGTACAATGAAACTTTTGTTACGCAACGCAGTATCGTAAAAGCTTTAAAATGAGCTATCAAACATGAAAATTGGGCCATACAGTGAAAAGTTACATTGGAAAAACGAAAAAGTGCCGAAATTAAATGCACTACCCTATTGTTAATAAATTTTATTGTAATAAAAAATGACATGCCAAATCATTATGTATTCAATACCCAGGAGGTGCGTATTTCCCGGTGTATAATTTCGAATTTAGAAATCATGAAAAAAACATCATAGATAAATCAAAATTTAAGTTTTTTCTCGTGCCGACCAAAAACCTTTTTTGTTTGATTATGATTTCAGACTGTCATTTGCAATAGTTATCTCAGTTTTTTAATCGGAGAAGATAAATGAAACGGGAATAGTTATCATAGATGAACACGGTCCATAGATGAACACGGTCAAAAAGCTAAGGGGGGAGTGTTTACCTCGGGTAAATGACATTTCAAAATATAGGGGGGTCCTAGGGGGTCGAACCCCCCTAACTTTCTAGAGGGGGTCGAACCCCCCCTAGCTTTCTGGGGGGGGGTCGACCCGGGGTGCTAAACGCCGTTCCATACCCGCATCCGAGACAATTTCTTTCACCCGGAGAGTGG
>JASAMX010018209.1:0-27781 GCA_030248175.1 Microlaimidae sp. YZB2_3 | reverse complement strand
TATTGCTCTTAGAACAAACCGTTTGGCACCATTTAAATGGTACCTAGGAAGAATAAAACTTTTGGACTTTTGGTACCATTGATCCTATTTAAACTAACCATGAAAAATGTTTTATGAATAGAGAGGGAAAAGAAGCCATCTTCCCCGAGCGTATGTTTGGACAGAGTGTACCTATGTGAACTGTAGTAATTTAGCATTTGATATGTGCTGTCACTAAGGAAACAAAAAAATTTAGACCATGTGATATAGACATTTTAATAAGTAAACAAATTACACAACCCGGTTGTAGTTCCACTGTAGTCGACTGGATTTGAAATTTAAAAAATCATGCCCACAGCAACCTTTAACAATCGGGAAATCCCTACTTTTTAAATTAGAGTTGTTATGGTTGAATTATATCTGGCTAAACTTGAAAATTAAAATGCAGACAGAGGACTGTACGGTTATGTGCGGTTTAAAAAAAAACAAATAAGAACGCAGATTTTTTATTCCGCCTTTTTACAATATATACAAAAATCTACCAAATTTAGCGCTTACAAAACGGGTATTTTTGTTTCAAATTGATAAATTTAATAAAAAATTCTTTAAATAAGAGTTTTAATCTTTATTGACAAAAAGCTTTTGTTAAAAATATAAATGTTTAGTTCTTAAAAAGTCTATTCAATACTGCGAATTATTCAGCTCAGCCAGGGTTTATTTGCCAAGTATATATTAAAAACTATAAACTAAAAAAGTGAGGATTTCGCGACTTTTGAAGGTTGTTGCGAGCATGATTTTTTTTATTACCGATCCCTTGGACTATAAGTAAATTAAAACTGGCTCGTGTAATTCAATTCAATAAAAAATATCAATATTATTTGATCTAAATTTTTATTTAGTAAGCAACTGCACATGCCATATGCTAAATTATTACATTCCACACTCCAAACGACGGCAGTGATTTTATGAAGTTTGCCCAACCTTTTTTTCCTTCACTTCGTGTTTTTAGCGAAAAAATCGAGGGTTTTTTTGTACGAGAAACAAAATATCTTAACAAATACTGCACCAAGTTTAACAATCAAGGTATCAAATTAAAGTAAAAAGTAACCGCTTTTATAAGTGAATAATTTGTAACCTAAATCGTTATACCCATTGAGAAATTTTTCACGTACAGAATTGTCAAAAAACGCAATTTTTGTAGGGTCATATCTCCTGAACCACTGAAAATATTTTGATGACAAAATTTTTGTAGGCTATTGGGGGGCAGGGGTAAGGTTTTTACAAAAAATTATCAAAATTGAAGGCAAAAAGTTTGAGTCCACACCGCATCTTTAAGGATGCATTGAGCTACTTACAAATTCTTAATACCAATTGGTAGTCACATATGTGTTTCATTTTAAGCACTAACCTGAAGCTCAAGCTCACAATTAGTCCAAGCTAATTAGCTTAATTGTAAATAAGACCCTAAAAAGTGATCATATAAATCATATTTTCCAAACATTGCTCTAAGAATAGAGCAGTAAAATGGGGCGATTTTTCCCCGGGCGTATGTTTACACAGAAAAGATATGGACTAAAGACGAACTATCAGGGTGAAAACCGCAAGGTAGTAAAGTAACCACTCGTTCTTCGGGAAAATATCACGTGTAGAAGAACACCTGACGCAACTTAATAATAATTGGTTACATCATCCCTGAAAAATTTTTATTATTATTTTTATTTTCGCGTGTTTACTTTTTTTCCTGACGGCCAGCGGTAACGCCCTTAATTTCAACCTGAAGGATTTTAACTATAGTCTGAGATGACATTATGTGGACTATAGGAAGTTTGAATTTGGTTTGGCCAGCTGCTCAGTGAATAAAAATTTTTACCATATGATAATGATTTGTTTATACATTGATCTAATCACACAGCACTGTTGCATTTTTTTAGTCCGATGAAATGATAATTAAAAAAATCATACTCACAGCAATCTTTGACAAGCGAGAAATCACCACTTTTTCAATTAAAAGGCTATATTTGTAAGAGTAAAAACCAACTATAAATTTGAAAAGGTGGCGATTTCGTGCTTGTCAAAGATTGCTGTGAGTATGATTTTTTCTTTCATTTCATCATACTTAAAAAAAGCAACAGTGCTTTGTGATATATATAAACAACAGTGCTTTGTGATATATATAGCAACAGTGCTTTTCAATTTATAAACAAATCATTATCATATCGTAGAAATTTTTATTCAGTGAGCAGCTGGGCCAGCCAAATGCAAATTTCCTATAGTCCACATAATGTCATCTCAGACTAAACTTGAATGCCACCAGGAAGCGACATTATTTAAACACCGAATGTCACTGGATTAATACCAGCAGTTCATTTCAAATCCATTTCCGAATACTTGATATGATTAAAATAAAAAATAATATTAAAAAATACCTATTTATATCTGAAAACGTCATAAATACCTTAAAAAATACAAAATAATACAGAAATACCTTAGAAAGCGTCATAATATCAAAAATATATAATAAAGGAAAAATGAGACACTTAGAACAAACTGCTTGTAAAAAACGGTCCCATTTAAATGGGACCTGGTCCTATTTAAATAGGACCTTTGGAAAAAATATAATGAAATAAATCTTGGGTGACGTGTGAGCGCTGCGGGGTACAATGTTTCAATAGACGGAAATTTATCAAAATCAAAACAGAAAAAAACTCTTTTTTATATGGAATACATACTATGAAGCTACAATCATTCCAAAAATTTAATGCGAGAAAAGACTAGTTTGGGTAACCTCGTAAAATTGTATGGAACCTGGAAAAACCATTTACAATTGTGTGGTTTTGTTGTTTAAAAATAAACCATCAATCCAGAAAAATCAAGCACAAAACAAAAGTCCAAATAAAGCTAATTTCCAAAAAAGTGGTTAAATCAGGTCTAACTAAAAAAATTTAAACAGAAGAAAAACACACATTTTATATGGTTTTTTCAGGTTCCATACAATTTTACGGAGTTACCCAGACTTAAATTTTGTATAGTATACTGCTTAAAATTACATTGAAGTTTTGGATATGAAAATAATTGTATTCATATCATGAGGAGACCATGACGTTTCTTTTAAAATGAGTAAATTTTTTAATGTTTTATATCTTTAATAAATGACATTGAATTCAATGCATTAAAAGGCGGAAATTCTAGCAAAAGACGAAACAAAGTTTCAAAAAAAAAGCCTTATATTAAATGGAATAGTATAAAACTACATAAGTTTAAAAACTAAATGACAGAAAAGACTGAAACAAGTCTTTTTAAAACCTGTAAATTAATAACAGATTTTGTGAAATTTTCAGAAAAACAAAACCGAATAAAAACAATACGTGTAAAAGCTTTAGTTTACGTTTTTTAACCATTAATAAAACTTAATTCACATAAATTTCTCTCAAAGTGGATTAACTTTTACATGAGTTAACCAGCTGTAAATACCACAGTATTATTTAAGTCACACGTCGTCAAAACGATACAAAAAAGTATAACGCAAGCGTCACAGTAACCATGAAAAATTTCTGTCAAAATAAGTTATCGCATTGCGCATTAAATTTTGTAATTTATCATTATTTTCGTATAAAGCAAAACGTACCGCCATATTAACGGCTTTTTAAAATTAAATATAAAGTTTTAAGTCCGAAAAACATTGAAAAATTCAGATTTAATATAAGGCGACTTTTTCTTTAATGTTTCTATTTATTACATAAAACAAATTAGCTGTCAATGTATTTGTTAAATTAAAAGTCGCCTTATATTAAATCTGAATTTTTCAATGTTTTTCGGACTTAGAACTTGATATTTGATTTTAAAAAGCCGTTAATATGGCGGTACATTTTGCTTTATACGAAAATATAAATTACAAAATTTAATGCGCAATGCGATAACTTATTTTGACAGAAATTTTTCATGGTTACTGTGACGCTTGCGTTATACTTTTTTGTATCGTTTTGACGACGTGTGACTTAACTAATACTGTGGTATTTACAGCTGGTTAACTCATGTAAAAGTTAATCCACTTTGAGAGAAATTTATGTGAATTAAGTTTTATTAATGGTTAAAAAACGTAAACTAAAGCTTTTACACGTATTGTTTTTATTCGGTTTTGTTTTTCTGAAAATTTCACAAAATCTGTTATTAATTTACAGGTTTTAAAGAGACTTATTTCAGTCTTTTCTGGCATTTAGTTTTTAAACTTATGTAGCTTTATACTATTCCATTAATATAAGGCTTTTTTCGAAACTTTGTTTCGTCTTTTGCTAGAATTAATTTTGTCATCAGTAATGCAAGAATTAAAAAAGTACGCTGTTGTTTTTGCCGTTTTTTGCGCGGTTGAAGCAGATGGCACTGGGAACTAGTTCCGTTTCTGCCACCAATTAAAACCCGTCTGCTTTTTTTGTGCGGTTTCTATGAGAGGATGTTGGTTGTCTGCTCTGTACAATCCTTATTGTTGCCAAAAGGCTGTTATTGTGCGGTTGTGATTTTTTATTTGTCTATTTTTCAATTTTTTTATTTTGATCAAGAAATCGATAACAAGGACCTAAATGAAAAAAGTGCTTCTTAAGAAAGTTGCGTAATTCCTTCTTCTTTCTAATGAGCCCATGTTTATTTTTGATCAATCAGTAACGAATGAGGAATATCGCTTTTAAGGATGGAGCGTTGGAATAATAATAATAATAAGAAGAAGAAGAAGAAGGTTCTGAATTTCAAAATTTACCCACGTTCTCTAATAATGGTTGGCGCGGCGCCACGGGGCTAAATCGCCCCGTGGCGCTCCCGCGCCACCCATGATCAATGAAATGTGTGAACTAACGAATTTTCTGTTTTACGCTAATCAAATGTATTAAGCTATTAGTTATAAAAACTTTTTTTTATACAAATGACATTATGGTTTCACCAATCCTTTCTGACAAAAATCAAATTAAAGCGTTAAATTAAGTATATGTTACAGAAAATCGTTTTGTAAAATTTGCAGAAATTATATTTAAACCGACGGCGGGTATACCAATGGGTGGTAATGCATCACCTCGAATTTCATAAAAATAATACAAAAAAATCTTATCAGGTACTGCCAGGTATATCGGTGACTTAATAGTTCAAATTGCAAAAAAATAAACATAAAAATATGCGAAGAAATATACTCGACTGCAATCGATATAAATGAAACTTCTATTTCTAACTTAAAAATTTAATTATTTAAATCTTAAATTGTTTTATTTTAAAGAGTTTTTGTATATGAAAAAAGAGGTCGCGAGTTCAATTCCCTAGGGTGAGGGTAGTTTTTTTA
This sequence comes from Microlaimidae sp. YZB2_3, assembly GCA_030248175.1. Classification (NCBI taxonomy): domain Eukaryota; kingdom Metazoa; phylum Nematoda; class Chromadorea; order Desmodorida; family Microlaimidae; species Microlaimidae sp. YZB2_3. Next base: position 22,485 of record JASAMX010018209.1, on the reverse strand, counting down.
AGTTTTGGCACCAAAATTTCTGTTTATTAAAATTTTTAAAATAAATTTGACGTAATAAAAAAATTTCGGACGTTTTTTAATATTTTTTATCAGAAAATTGATTCATTGATATAAATAAAAATTTAAAAAAAAACAAATATACGATTGTTTGCACTGAATTTGTAATCTTGTTTTTTTTACTTTTTGCATAAATATATTTAATCAAAGGTAGATCAATGACACTCGTGTTTAATAAACGCGGCCATGCGAAAGACAACCAGCGGAATGACAGGTGTCATCATGACGGACGGGTGTCACCGTGACCGACGGGTGTCATCGTGACGGACGGGTGTCATCGTGATGAACGGTTGTCATCGTGGCAGACAGGTGTCATCGTGACGGACGGGTGTCACAATAAATGATCTGAAAACCATGTTTCTAAATATATTTTGTCTTGCTGGCTGACTTTTAAGAACTTTTACAATTTAATACCGTACCTTTTTTAAAACTCAAATAAGTGACAAAAAAACAGATGCTGCGTGAAAACCAGAATAAATAACACAAATATATTATTATGAGGTATAAAATCACATTCATACAAATTTAACCAATTTAAATAAGGGCAAATTTAATCTTTTTTATATAAAAAAACCGCAAAAACAAACTAAGAAGATACATATGTATTAATTTGTCATAAAATAAATTAAAAAAATATGCCCACAATTACTTAAAAGGACTATTTGTTTAAAAAACAACCAGGAACAAAAAATTTTTCAGTTTAGTTTAAAAATGTGATAGGTGAAAGAAGCAACAAAATATGACACGCAAATGTGCACAATTGTAGTTTCTTTAAAATAAATATTCGTTATTTTCAATCGGGTTTTTTTCATGTAAACAGATAAAAAAATGAAATTAAACATTAATGTCTTTGTCGGAAATATGGCTTAACGAGAAAAAAACACGACTACTGGGGGTTTCGTTTCGAACTTAGGAACCTCAAATGCGTATCCAAAGACAATCCACTGCGCTACCGTAATTATGACTGAAATCGCCTAAAAGCGTAATATAAACTGCTGTTTGCAACTACCGATGTTTTCATGCAATATTTTTATTTTTCTTTGGTGTTTTAGGGAATTTTTAAAAATAATGTAAATAGAACTTTATTTTGCATTAAAATGCCGACAAATCTGCGGTAGTTTTTGTAAAATTGTATTAGTTTGTGTTCAGTAGCCGCTTTCATAAAGGGCGATTAACCAAGGATTAACCAACGATTGTTGATTGGCTTTTGCATTGGCTCACATAATATAATATATATTGATAAAAGACTTAATTCCTTTAAATAATGATTAATAATGTACAATAAACTTATAACATATTCAAACATACAGAGGAATTAAATTTTTATCAGTTTAAATTAATATTGTGAACCAATGCAAAATCAAAATAAAATTGGTCTTTTTTAATTTTATTTATTTTTTATTCGAAATTAAAAATTAACAATATCATTTATTTAACTTTTTTTTCAAATATTCTTAAAATTTGACAATTATATATACAAAAATACGTTAGTTAATACAGTATGTATATTTTTCAAGTCATAAAACATGACAAAAAGTTCAAAAACCGCGTTTAAAAAAAGTTTTATCATCTTTTTAATCCGATTCTCTCCTTGTCCATGAAAAGAAGACGTCCATACTTAATCTTTGGTTAATATCCTTGGTTAATCACGCTTTATGAGTGCGGCTACAGTTTTATTGTGTTTTTTTATCTTAAAAAAATACTATAAATATGCATTTGTTGAGTTCTTTACAATCCTTTATTTATAGTAAAATATAAAATATATTGAAGGATTTTAACGATTTATTTGATAAACGATTTATGTGATTTTGTTTTGGTTTTGGGGATTTTTTTTATTTGCCCCTTTATTTTTTTTTTTTTTTGAAGAAAAGGAAGAAGGCTCCGACTTTATCTTTATGCCATTAAATACATCCAGTAAACATTTATCGGTTTACGGGAAAAAGGTACCGTGGCAAAGGCGGAAAAAAGCACCCGAAAAGAGCGCGTGACAAATTTTATGCAGGGATGTTAATTTACTACGTTATCAGTATTGCGTATAAAACTTTTTGCTTGGAGTTGTTAAAGATTTGACGTTATTATTTTATTAATTTGTGCAATAATGATCTAAAAACAAATAATCCGGACTTTTCTGAAAACGGACAGTGTTTTACAATAATCGTAAAGGTAGATGGCCCTAACATCTCCGGTTTTTTTTATGTAAATTATAATACGAAACTTCGCCAACGCTGGTTTAGTAAGTTTATGAATGTTGATTACAGTTACTGAAACTTTAAAAGGTTCTGCTCCTTTGCAACTTCAAACAATTTTAACGATTATAATATAATTTGAAAAATTAACAAATCATAAAATCAATCTTGTCTGCGGATTGAAAATTGAATAAAAACTAAAAGTTTTACTCCAATTAATTTAAATGAGTTAACCTTATTTCACATTTATTATCTAAATTGGACAACAATAATAATTAAAAAACAACGGAAACGAAAAGACCATCACTGGTAGCGGTATATATATATTCATAAAACCTCGGACTGGTTGTATTCGAAACTGGGTCTGTCTGTTTGGCGGAAAAACTGAATCGATTCAGAAAATTTTATATGAGCTAAAAATTATCGAAAAGGGATTTGTAAAACAAAAAATAGTTTAGGGTAACCGACTTAATTTCGGCCACCTTTTTTTATTTTTTTGAATAAGTTTTTTCTAATTTTTTCAATCGACCAAAAATTTGGTCTAAAAATCAAACGATAACTTTTTTTTGTTATTCCAATGTAAAATTTTAAAAATTCTGTTACAGTTAAAGCTCAGTAGATGTTTAAAGTTGTTTTTATAGTGGCCGAAATTAAGGCGCGAGCCATTAACTTCGGCCACCTAGAAAAAACTGGCTATAACTATTGCCAAAACGAGCAATAAATATTTTTAAAGGTTGCAAATGTATCCTTAGGTATTGTTCTTGGTACATGTAACTTAATTTTTCCCGTTTGCAAATTTTAATAATTATTAACTAGACTTTAAATAATTAAATAAAACCTTAAAAAAACACGTTTTAATAACTTGTATTTTTTGTTCAATTTTTATTTTTGGCTTAAAAAACGTCAAAAAAAGTCAAACCAGCAAAAAAAATCTTTATAAATACGGTAGTACGATGATATTTAAAAACAGCAAAAAACGGTAGGTTCCTTCACCTAAATTTTAAGGTGGCCAAAATTAACGGAATTTTAAAATGCGCAGTTAGTTGCAAAGTGATTTTGAAGAAAATATCAAAACATGAAAATTAACAATTTTGAGCCTTAAATAGAAGATATTTTAATGTTATATAATGCTTCTTTCTAAATTTGATGCAGTTTAAACACAATGCAAAAATTAAGAAAATCACAAAAAAATCACTTTTTGTATGAAAATGTTGATAATGTAGAATAACAAAAATAAAAAAACTTTTGCAAAAACACTTTATTCAACATTAATCCAGTTACTTTTGTGCTAGCTTTTTTGTGTTTTAAAAATAAGCCAATTTTCTAACACCCTAAATTGGTGGCCGAAATTAAGGCCTAGTCGAAATTAAGTCAGATACCCTATGTGTGTTGTATTTTGCATAAAAAAGTTTTTGAAAATTATTGTTAAAAAAATTAACTTAGAACGTATACCGATGGATGACGATATTAAATGTTAGATCCGGTGCAGTGTTCCCGCCAAAGCAGACAAACCCAGTCCGAATAAACACGGTCCAGTTTTGTGAATACCAGTGTATAATTGGAATTATATATGTTAAAACTAACACCGCCAATATAACCTACACTGTAAAAGAAACTGCTAAGCTTTACAAACGAAAATAAAAGGTGTGTGAAATATTTTTCAAAGATTTTGTAGTATTGTGATTATTTGTAGAAAAATCGCATATTTAGAGTACATACAAATTTCCAGCTAAAACAGATTGCTCGTCAGTTATTAGCGTTATTTCTTTGCGCAAAAAACAATAAATTAAAATCAATTTTATTTAATTTTCATTTATTTACTTTTTAAATAGTTTCATAATAACTTATAACTTAATACTTAATAGGTTATAACGCAATAATTTCATACTTATAACGTAAAAAATAAACGCCGCTGAGCGATATTTGCCATGCGCTCATTTCGGGTGCTTTTTTTGCACGGGTGTTTTTTCGCATTTGCCTTGCCACGGGTGCTTTTTTTGCGCCACCCCCATATCCCCCTTCCCTCGGTACTCAAAATAACACCTGAATAAGTGTAGAAAAAACTCATTAAAACCTTAAAAAATGCTTCAAAAAAAAAACAAATTATTACGTCAAACTACATTTCTTTAAAACTAAGTGACTTATGCTCTCACTATAAAGCATATTTTTCTTTTTATTTATGCATTACATCTATATTATTTTCTTGAGAATGCTGAGCTAAGTGCTCGGAAGCCAGCCAAGAAGATTAAATAAATATCTTTAGAAACATGTTTTTAAACCATTTATCGTGACACCCGTCCGTCACGATGACACCCGTCCGTCACGATGACACTCGTCCGTCACGATGACACCCGTCCGTCACGATGACACCCGTCCGTCACGATGACACCCGTCCGTCACGATGACACCAGTCCGTCACGATGACACCCGTCCGTCACGATGACACTCGTCCGTCACGATGACACCCGTCCGTCACGATGACACCCGTCCGTCACGATGACACTCGTTCGTCACGATGACACCCGTCCGTCACGATGACACCCGTCCGTCACGATGACACCCGTCCGTCACGATGACACCCGTCCGTCACGATGACACCCGTCCGTCACGATGACACCCGTCCTTCCGCTGGTTGTCTTTCGCATGGCCGCGTTTATTAAACACGAGTGTCACACCTTTGTCATTTTGACAATATAACAAATAATTTAGTTGTTTTTTAATTCAATCAAGTTTACAGCTTTTGAAGTAATTTAAATTACAAATAATTAAGTAAAATCAAACTTTAAAATAATTTTTAAAAAAATATTTTTAGAATAAATTTATTGGAACAAATAGAATGTGTTCCGTTAAAGATCAGGCCATATTGTATTTAGCGTTTTATATTCTAAGTTTCTTAGCCGTTTTTAATGAAATTTGGTATTTCTAAACACGGTTTTAGCTGGCAAGCAAGTTACTAAAATTGATTTTGCAGTCCATATTTTTTAAAATCTCATCCCCGCGAAAAAAGACACATATAGAAATAGCGGTTACAAAAATAATAAGAATATCGAGAATTTGTAATACTTTAGGCTCACCGTTTTTGTATTCACGTGTGTCACGTTAAACTTTTTACGTACCTCGGTACGTCGCAAATACTGTATAAAAAATTAAATATTTTTTAGCTACATCAATAATGAGTACTCTATATATTGCATATTATTCTGTGTTTTTTAGGTGCAGTCAACTTTAATTTCAAGTTTCATAAATTTAAATTTATAGACAGACGTAATTATAGGTAAAGTTCGGTAAGTTTTAAAAACAAATAGACGTTTTATAGAAAGACTTTAAAAAAAGATAAATGTAAGTTTAACATTATGATTTTAATTTAAATTAAATTTGTTTTAAAATTAATAAATTGATTTTTAAATCTGATATAGCAAAAGGTTTCTTGACAGCAGTCGGCAAATCGAAAAGAAATTCCGGACGAACGAAAAATATGCGTATCTGTTTATTTTGACGAGTTTGTAAATAAAAAATCTGTACAGATATGACATGCACTTCAAAAACATTTCAAATGTACAGATTAAACTTTTAACTATTAAGTCATTTAGTTATTTTTCCAGTTTGGACCATTTTTGTACATTACTGTATGATTAAAAAATCTTTAAGAAGGTTAGCTAGCTTTCTCTGCTTAATTATATTTTGAGTTTTTTTATATCGACTTGACTTAATTTTATACTGACTTCGAAATTATATGTAAAAGTTATTTCGTTAAGTGCACTATCATAAACTATAATTCTGAATATAAGATTTTAAGACCTTAAAAATGGAGAAACTTGAAACTTAAGTAAAGTCTAAAATAAATCATGCCCTAAACCTAAAATCAATCTGAAAATGTATAAATTATAATACATCTATATTAACCTTAAGCTCTTAAAATATGTATAAAAAAATCGGTTCAAAGTTTTACTTTTTCATCAAATATAACAAAAAAAAACAATTTATGCAAATAACTACTGTAAAAAAGATTTACAAACAGAAAAGATAATACTAAAAAAGTAAATAAACTAACCTTGGGGTATAAAAAGTGTGGAATCGATTATATTTCCAATTTCAGGAAAAGCTTCATCTATTCCTTTGTCTCCCTCCACCTGCAATATAATTAGACAAATTTAGTTTTAAGTTAATCTAATTTGAAATTAACAAATATTATTGAAATAAAAGCAATGAAATTTTTTTGAATTTATTAAATATTAACACGTCTGAGTTTTCAAACAGAAGGAAAATGATTTTGCATACACAATTAGTCCAACTCCGGGCCGGTTTTTATTTAGTATTTTTTTAAAATTAATTTTGTATTTAATTATTGGTAGTAGGGTAAAACAGGGCTAAACGTTATTTATCACCATTAACTAACCGTTCATCTTTTGATTTTGTTAATTTAATTGCAGTATTTATTGTTTTGATTTTTTGTTTTTACAAAATTTTTAAAGGCAGAAAAATCTGGATTTGTTTCTTCAGTTTTTTGAATATGAATAAAATATTTTAACTAGAGAGCATATTTTTGCCATTTTCTAACTATTTCGTTGTCACTATTTTGTAAAAATATGCAATTTTCTATAAAAATAGTAAATGTTATCTGTTCCTTCAATCTGAAATATTCAGAGGCCTTTATCCAAAGTTCATTCAAATATGAACATTTTAAAAAATAATATTCTAGGTTGTCTATTGATGGTACACTTTTACAGAAGATGCAAAATGGAGAATTTACGATTTTATATTTATAGAGCCACTTCCTGCAGCTTATTACTCTATGTAAGATTTTAAATTGTAGAACTTGAAGTTTTGTTTCTGAGGTTATTGTTCTTATTTTAATAAAGTTTTCTGTCCAGAAGGCCCACTGTTGTTTCCCAATTATTTCCTTCCAGTGTTTAATTGATGCTGGGTCTTCTATTTGATTTATAAACAGTTTTTTATTTCTTTATATGTATTTAACTCTTTCCATTCTGGTATGGGGTATTTTTCTTGAGTTATTCCAGATTTAAGAATGTCTCCCCACACGCGATTGACTACTACTTTAATTTGGTTATAATGTATTTGATTGAATTTTTTAAAATTGTATATTTTTTCAACTATTGGAAATGGCTTCCAATTTCGTTTTTCATCACGAAAATTTTTTATTTGGTCTCAATTTTTTGTTACTAGCTTATGATGATAAACTGTTTTATTGTCTATCAGTACTAGCCTTGAAAAATGCTCTAAGAATAGAGCAGGAAAAAGGGGCGATTTTTCCCCGGGCGTATGTTTAGACAGAAAAGATGTAGACTAGTCTGAGATGGACATTATGTGGACTATAGGAAATTTGCATTTGGTTTGGCCAGCTGCTCAATAAATAAAAATTTCTACGATATGATAATGATTTGTTTATATATTGATCTAATCACACAGCACTGTTGCATTTTTTTTAGTTTGATGAAATGTCAATTGAAAAAATTATACTCACAGCAATTTTTGACAAGCGCGAAATCGCCACTTTTTCAATTAGAAGGTTATATTTGTATGTGTAAGAAACAACTATAAATTTGAAAAAGTGGCGATTTCGCGCTTGTCAAAGATTGCTGTGAGTATGATTTTTTCAATTTACATTTCATCAAACTAAAAAAAAATGCAACAGTGCTGTGTGATTAGATCAATATATAAACAAATCATTATCATATCGTAAAAATTTTTATTTAGTGAGCAGCTGGCCAAACCAAATGCAAATTTCCTATAGTCCACAAAATGTCCATCTCAGACTAGTCTACATCTTTTCTGTCTAAACATACGCCCGGGGAAAAATCGCCCCTTTTTCCTGCTCTATTCTTAGAGCATTTTTCAAGGCTAGTCTACCACTTTTTTTAAATTAAATTAAAAAATAGCCTAATAAACTATAGTTTTAGCTGCGCAATGACATATGTTTATAATCATTCCGTTGCCGAGATAAAATAAAAAATAATAAGAAGAAGATGAATTTAAATTACAAAATTAACCCACGTTGTTTAATTATAGTTAGTGCGGTGCAGTTGCGCTCCAGACAAAGTTTACCTACGTTCTCTAAATATAGTTGGCGCGATGCCGTGCGCCAATGATGGCAATTATAATTTTTAAAGTAAAAATAATAATAATAATAATAATAATAAGATGATGAACATGAATAACAAAATTTACTCACGTTCTCTAAGTATAGTTGGCGCGGTGCCGTGGGTTAAATTGCAGTTGGCACCCCGCACCACCGATGATTACCGGCGCGTGGCGCTCCCGCGCCACCGACGCTTATTATTATTTTTTAATAAATAAAACTTTAAATTAATTTTGTCATCAGTAATGCAAGAATTAAAAAAGTACTTTGTTGTTTTTGCCGTTTTCCGTGCGGTTGAAGCAGATGGCGCTGGGAACTGGTGCCGTTTCTGCCACCAATTAAAACCGGTCTGCTATTTTTGTGCGGTTTTTATGAGGGGATGTTGGTTGTCTGCTCTGTACAATCCTTATTGTTGCCAAAAGGCTGTTATTGTGCGGTTGGGAGTTTTTATTTGTCTATTTTTCAATTTTTTTATTTTGATCAATAAATCGATAACAAGGACCTAAATGAAAAAAGTGCTTCCTAAGAAAGTTGCGTAATTCCTTCTTCTTTCTAATGAGCCCATGTTTAATTTTGATCAATCAGTAACGAATGAGGAATATCGTTTTTAAGAATGGAGCGTTGGAATAATAATAATAATAAGAAGAAGAAGAAGAAGAAGAAGAAGAAGGTTCTGAATTTCAAAATTTACCCACGTTCTCTAATTATGGTTGGCGCGGCGCCACGGGGCTAAATCGCCCCGTGGCGCTCCCGCGCCACCCATGATATACTTATTATTGTTTATTTTTTTCGTCTATAATGGCTTTCTAGCAGTATAATTTGACAATTCTTCTATTGCTAACTTCTTGATATGCTTTTAGAACATCAATATAATAATTATCTATGCCGTTTCACTTAACTGAAAGACTTTTGAAATTGTAAGTGCAATCAAGTAAATAATCCAATCCACCGACTTTTTTTAGCTTATGACAAATAAAAGCGCACCCTTTTGCTAAAGGATTTTTTGTAATTCTTCCTAACATTTTAATTTTAAACGTTTTATTTATTGTTTCTATGCACGACATTTTTATTCCATAATTTTTATAATCCTGAATCATTACAGTACGTTTTATTTTCGGTAGCTTAAAATTCCAAGTATCGTTATAAATTTTTTAATTTGATTCAAGGTTTTTTGTCTACATATAAATTGATTAATGGATAAACTAGCTGAGACAACCCAAGAGTTTTTAGTACTAGAATACGCCCAATTAAAGTTAGACCTCTAGTGTGCCAAGAACTTAGAGATGTTTGTATTTTCTCCAATTTATCAACAAAATTTAATTTAATCATATTTTCTTTATTATGGTCGAAATTTATTCCCAAAATTTTTATAGGCTTAGTTACCACATTAAATTTATCAACTCTTGTGTTGTTTAAGGTTTTAAGTTTACCTATTTCGGTACATTGTGTTTTATCTGTGTTTAGTTTTAATCCTGAAAAACTTCCAAAATTAGTTATTGTTTTTCTAGCTTTTTGACGGATTTTTTATTTGTTAAAAAAGTGTTGTATCGTCAGCGAATTGCAGCATTTTATACTCATGTGCTAATGTTTTTATACCTTCAATTTCGGTGTCGTTTCTGATTTCAAAAGACAACAATTCTATTCCTAGTATAAACAAATACGGACTTGCTGGATCTCCTTGGCGTACACCACGTTTGAGCGGAAAATATTGAGTTGTATATCCATTATTAAGGACGCTAGTAGAAGCATCAGTGTACAAAAGTTTAATATATGCTATAAATTCTTGTGGAATTCCATAGCATGCCATTGTTTTAAATAAATAATCCCAATTCAGTGTGTCAAATGCTTTTTCAATGTCAAGAGAAAGCATATAGCCTTCTAGTTGTGTTTCGTCCGCCCATTCCATAAGATCGATAATTTGTCTGATATGTTCACCTATATATCTTCCTTTAAGAAATCCGGCTTGATCTTCATGAATTAGTTTAGGTATAATTTTCTTAAGTCTGTTTGCTAAAGCTTTGCTAATTAATTTGTAGTCTACATTTAAAAGTGTTAATGGTCTCCAACTTGGGCTAACTAGTAAATTACAAAATGGCTTAGGAAGTAGTTTAAGAATTCTTCTCCGTTGTTTTTTGTGAGTTTTTTAGTATCAGATGTAGATTTTTCTAGCGCTTCAAAGAAGGGTCCTGATATTTTATCCCAATATTTCAAGTAAAATTCTGTTGTAAGTCCATCAGTGCCCCGGGTTTTATTTTTTGGCCTTGATTTAAGAGCTTCATAGCATTCATTTAGAGATAACGGGGCTGATAACATTTTTTATCATCTTCTGTTAATTTGGTTATTTGGTTGCTATTGCATATTTTATTTAATAATTCATTTTCATCTGTTGTTAAAGCCTTTTCTTTTTGTTCCGAGGTCATTTTTTTAAAATAATCATATAGTTGATTTTGTATTTCTTTACGGTTTGTAATGTTTTTGATATTATTGGTATTATCATGCTTTTGTATTTGAGTTATTGTTGTATTTGCCGAATTTCTTTTTTCCAGCCCGTAGAAGTACTTTGTATTTTTTTCTTCACAATTAATCCAGTTAGTTTTTGAACGGATTATTGCCCCTTCTGTTTTTTCATTGTGTATACTCTCTAGTTTACTTTTAATTTGTTTGTATTGATTAAGTGTATTTTTGGTCTAATTTATACAATTCCTGTTCAAGAACTTCTAGTTCTTTTTCTAATTTGGCCTCTTCTTTTCTATGTTTACTAACTCTTTTTTTGCTATAAGTTATCGACATTTCTCTAATAGTATTTTTAAAAGCGTCCCATTTAGTACCCTTTGCACAAGATTTATAATTTGTTTCTAGCATAGTAATAGTTTCCTGTACACGAGCGTCATAATTTGGTTCTTTAAGTAGCTGATTATTAAATTTCCATACACCTGGCCCTTTCGGTGAGTAGTTAGTACCTTGTAAGCTGGTAAACATTGCACGATGATCTGTTTTTGGTGCACCAATAATTGTGCATTCAGTGACCAATTGCAATAAATCTGTTTGTAGAAAATTATAGTCAAGTCTGCAGTGAACTGGAGGAGTACTTTGCAGGAGCAGTTCCGCCGCGAAATTAAAATTCGTTATGAAATAAATCATTTTTACACTATTTTTTAGAAACTGGAGATTTAACAACAATACCAAAAAAATTTAACAATTTTAAGAGCTTTTGTAATTTTTAACACTTTTTAAGCATTTTTGAGTAACTAAAAGTTTTTAACATGTCATTTATTTTTGGTTAATCAGAAAAAATACTTTTTGTAATGATAATAGAACGCGCTGCCGCTATAGTCAACTATAGTTAGTTAGCTATTTTTTACAAATGTGTGAGTTATGGTTGTAAGTAAATATTTAGTACCACTGGAGAATATATTTTTATTAATGAAACATTAAAAACTTTCAAACGAAATTAGAGGCTGTCAGTAAGGACCTACCTACCTGGTATAACAAAATTTTAGGTCGACAGTTCCGCCGCGAAATTAAAATTCGTTATGAAATAAATCATTTTTACACTATTTTTTAGAAACTGGTAATTTAACAACAATACTAAAAAAAATTAACAATTTTATAAGTATTTGTAATTTTTAACACTTTTTATGGTTTTTTGCGTTACTAAAAGTTTTGCACGTGTCATTTATTTTTGGTTAATCAGAAAAAATACTTTTTGTAACGTTTTAATTTAATAAGTAAAACCGCTAAAATTTTTCAATTTTTTGCTTTATTATGTTGCAATATTTTAAGTTTCAAAATATTAAAAAATTATTCTTCAATGAATCAGAGATCTCCATTGTTTTCCTAAGTGCTAATTGGCTAAAAGTGATTCTATAACGTTATATTCTATGAAGATCTTTAATACTTAACAACTTCCGTTAAAATGGGAAGGTTTTGATCATGGTGGTAGTAGATTGCGTAGTTTGTTCATGCATATAACATACGGAACCTCATTAGGAATCACAAAACAACCAAACATTTAAGACGAAATTTTTGGTCTCAATTAAATTCTAAGATTTTGTGGAATATGATTGAATTATATCTGTGACGTCAAATTGCCGTGTTTCATTCGGTTACTACATGGTGTCTTATTATTCCGCCCTAAACAACTAAACAACATTAGCATCATTTATTCCAGCAAACCACATATGGAACTCTACACAATATACATAGCATTACCAAGACGAACCAATTACGTGACCAATTACCAATTACCATTACCAACCCAGGTGTTTCGCCTATTACTTTAATAAATCCCACTCTGAGAGTAGTGCTTACTACATATTTTTTTAATGATTACTGAAATTACTTTAAAAAATATAAGCACGCTGGTCAGCACCCATTGTTCCAAACGAAAGTAATAATCCTATAGTGACGCTGCGCGCACAAAAGACGCCCGCATTTCTCTAATAACGCGCCGGTGTCGTAGAATAGATCTTCCCCCATTACAGATCTTCCCCCCCCCGGAAGATTTATTCTGGTTCACGCCAGAACAGATCTTCCCCCCTCAGAATATTTATTCCCCCCTGTGTTAAAGCGTACAGCAAAAATTTGCATAAAATTCTTAACCGAGAGGGGAAGATTTATTCTGGTGTTCACTCTAGAATAAATCTTCCCCCTTCTTATAAATCATGTAACAATTATTTGCATTATTAAAAACAATATTTTTTTGTTTTTTGCGTCATTTCGTTTTTTTTTCTTTTAATAAAAAAATTCATAAAAAATACTCGAGGTTTAAGATTAAAGAATTGGTAATAAACACAAAAAAGATTTATTCTAATCAAACATTTGAGATGTCCAAAATATTTTTAAAAAAACCTGCCTTTTTTAAATTAACACCTTTTAAATGTTTTACTTAAAATTAGGATTTCGATCCTATAAAGCTAAAATGTAAACCCTAAGCAAACCTAAGCAGAAAACTTAAATTCAAAATATCAACCGTTTAAATATTAAGCAACATATTATGAAAAAAGTTAGAACTCGTAGGAAAGTTTGGCGGCGCCAGAAAAAATACATTCTGCATATCTTCGGAAAATATCACTTCCTGATTAAAGACAAAAAATTTTTCCTAAGCCTAAGCAAAACCTAAAAATCAACCTAAAGAACCAAAAAAATAACAACTTTAAACCTGTTTAATGTTAAATTAACTGCTGAACATGAAGAAGATTTTTTTGTTTTCGTATTGACTTTTAAATAAAAAAAACTAAAAACTTATGGATACTCATAATCTAATTTTTATTTCTTCTTATTTCAATTTTTGTCTATATATTATGTTTTATAAGAAGCAAAAACTGAAAGGTAAATAAGGCACCAAATACTGATCGAAAAGAAATTAAACTGCTGTCATTTGTTCATGTCTTTTTTATTATACTTTGTCTTAAGAATTGATAAACTTAAAGAAAAAAGCCTTTTCACAATATTAATTTTCTTAAAAAAATATTCAGTTTATTTAATTATGGCATATTTTTTTACATACTCAAACAAACGAACTAATGCAAACGTATTTTTTTATCTCCAAAAACCACTAAATAATACCTAATCATTAATGTCAATGCTTAACTGTTTTTTTGAATTAACAACAATTAAAGCTATAGTTGATTTATATAAAAATACAAAAAAAACAAACTATTTTTTTCTAAATGTAACATTTTAACTTTCTGTGTTAAAAATTATGTTTTTAAAATTTGCCCTAACAAATTCTCGCGTATCATTTTTTAAATTTATGCAAATTTTTGAGGGGGGAAGATTTATTCTGGTGTTTAAACCAGAATAGATCTTCCGGGGGGAATAACTATTCTGAGGGGGGAAGATCTATTCTGGCGTAAATCAGAATAAATCTTCCGGGGGGAAGATCTATTCTAGAGCGCACCAGAATAAATCTTCCGGGGGGAAGATCTATTCTAGAGCGCACTAGAATAAATCTTCCGGGGGGGAAGAAAAATAGGGGGGAAGATCTATTCTGCGACACCGGCGCCGTAATTTTTTAAACACACTCGCACCTACATTTTCAAGCCCTATTTTACCGCTACTCCTCGCACAACCATTCCCACGAAGCAAAACATATATGACGTGATCATGAATACTATATGATAATTTGAAAGACCTTAAAATTCTGGCGTGAGAGTATACGCCGACGCTATTGTCACCTACCCTACCAACTATTAGCCATATAGTTAGTCTGAGTGTGTGGTCAGTGCTTAGCGGGTGTTTATTACGTACCACTTTAAGCTTCTCTTTTTCGTCGAAGTACTTGAGCATCGGGAGGGTCTGCTGTTTGAACAGCTCCATCCGACGCTTTACGGCGTCCGGGTCGTCGTCCGTCCGTCCCGTTCCCCCGTCCGCCCGCTCTTTTATCGTGGCCAAGCAAAAGGATTCAGTGCAGTCGACCAGGATCACGAGGTCCAACCGCTCCACCTGAAACAACCCTATAATAATTTTCAAATATCAAGAAACACGGATCCTCTGTACTCAACCATAAAAAAACATGGCAGCATTAACCCTTTGGGATTTTTTCACTGCTGCGAAAATCCAAAGGTGTTTCGCGCAAATGCTGCACTGTATTATATTTCGCGTTTGGGTGATCGCGGTCGAGGAGTTTAATACTGAGCAGTACTGACGCAGAATACCTTCTGCGATTTGCAGCGGTTTTTAGACGAAAAAAATTCCAAAGGGTTTAATACGAATTTTGAAACATCAAAGTACGGGGTTCCAAAAAAAAAAACAGGGGCTTGTTTCATAAAAACCCTTGTAAATTCTAATTTTACAAATTTCCGCCTATTTTTTGTAAAATACACGCTAAAGATTTTTCGACTTGTACTACAGGGGGAGCATCTCCGCGCACTACTTTGTTCTGATTGGTCGCAGCCACGTCATTTCATCTCCGCTGACCGATCAATATTCGCCGTGTCGTATATCCTCTATCTTGTATTTTACAAAAAATAGACGGAGATTTGTAAAATAAAAATTTACAAACGTCTTTATGAAATAGGCCCCAGAACCAAGTTCAAACGCACTGGGTAATAAAAATCAATGGCATTTAATGTAAATACTGGAACATTAATTAAAAACTCATTTTCCAAAAAAAAAACAATTCAGTCAAGCAAGTTCTTAAAAGTCCAATTGCTCAACTTGTAAAAATTTTATAACACTGATAGAAAATATGGAACATAGAAAACGTGGTTTTAAAAAATAATTCTGACCAGTCCGCCAGGATCACCAGATACAGCCGCTGGACTTAAAGAAATCCCTTACCAGGTATTTTACTAAATTCTGAAAAATCAAAAAATGCGGTTTCCATAATTGAAATTGTGAAAAACCAGCCTAACATATTTCAAACTGTTTTCAAACAGGCAAACTAGGATTCCCAGATCAAGCCGCGTTCGTTCCATATGGAAAAGTTTTACTCGTTACAAATAGCTAAAAACATCCAAAAAAGAAATCTTGAAATATGAAAAATCCCCAAACACCAAAAACCAACAATTTTCAACCATAATTATAAACTAATCATTTTTATTATAATTATAGTGTTTATAAAGTAACAATATAAATTATAAGCCAAATTTACGGTTCTCTCAAAATCCATGGCTTGTTCTATCGTTCGGGGGAAGCCGGAAATGACGTATCCCCAGCTCTGCGGGTGATGGTGAATCGATTTGTACAAAAGTTCCCGACATATTTCCTGGAATAAAACTTAAAAATACAAATTCAATTATATTATCTGGCCTACGTTGACAATTAGAATGCAAACATGAGGGGTCTAATTAAAATTGTGCGATAATGACGTTTTTTTTAAACAAATAAGAACGCAGAATTTTTTTTAATTCCACCTTTTCACAAAATATACAAAATTTAATCAACAATATTTGCATTTAGGTTACAAATTAAGTAATTTGATAAATAATTATTAAAATACAGTTTATAATCTTTGTTATTAATCCGCTTTAATGAAAAAATTTTAATGTTTTTGTTGTTAAATTGTCGATTCAATACTGCAAATATCGCGGTCAGCTAGATTTTATTTGCCTATAGCTCAGGTAAATTTTTACCAACGTTACGACCTTAAAATCACAGTCAATAATAATTACAATAATAATTACAATAATTATTTATTAATCTTATAACAATATTAATTTTTGTGGTGTTTTTTGTGAGGAAGTGGATGTTGTGTGTCGCGTTTTGCAGTAATAGCTCCAGAGATAAAGTCCCTAATCAAAAAGAACACTAAAAAAAATAATACAGGACTGTAAAATATTTTTTATAGTATTAGGATATCTAGTATTTGGTAGTAAATTTAGCGCTGTTTTAAGTTTTGTTGCGCATGGTGCTCCCGAACTAAAAAAAAACATCCGATAAGAACAAAATCTTTGTTACCATTAATATGATATCTCTTTTGTTTGTGGTGTGGAAGAAAGACTTCAAGTCATAGTCATTAATTTTGTCGTCATTGAAACTGCAAATAGTGTAGTAATAGGCAATATTTATTAGCACCGTTAATGCTGACTAATAAAAAAACCGTGCGTATGCTGTTCCAAGTAAAAATTAATTAGAAAAAATAAATTAAATTAAAAATTAAATTGAAAAAACACGATCTTTTTACCGTGGGTATTAAATCTCCTTTGTTCATGGTGTTGAAGAAAGACTTCCATTTTTGGTCGTTAATGTTGTCGTCCATGGATGTGCGGAGGATTTCGCCCATGCTGAGATTTACAAATCCCTCGTAGCGCTTCGCGATGCGCCTGCAATATTCCTCTTTGTGACTGCCCGGGGCGCCTAAATTTCCATACGATAATTTACACATTATCAAATTACCGATTTACCAAAAAGCTTTAACAATATCCGCCTGGATTTAGCTAGTGATATATTACATACGTTTCTTAATTTATGATGTTTGTGATTGTTGTAAGGGCAGACCCAAAAAGGTGCTTTGCTCAGTTTTTTAGGTTATAATCGTACTGCGATAAATTCACTAGCTCATCTTACCTCTCAAATTTTTATCGAACGCCTAAAATAATATCAGCCTTTAGTATTTGTAGACTGTTTGTTTTGAAGAAAAATTTGATAAATTATGTTTTAAATAAATTTCTAAAATATAAGCTAATAAGAATAATCCTAGTGTATTACACAATATCACTTATGACGATTATTTTAAAACGTTCCAAGTAGAATTAAACTTCCGTCGCTATCCTTAGCAAAGATATAATGCTATCAAAACTATATAACATAAAAATAAAGCGATAGTCTGTTATTTCATATGTTGCTCAGACACATATAATGCCTCAAATAAGGCAGGGTCTAATTAGGGCACAAAAATTATGCAATTATGTTTTAATTAGGTCCTTGTTTGAGAAAAGATGGATTTATTGAGTAGGGCGTTTAATGGTTCTTATTATGGCGCCCCTAATAAGGCCACGTTTTTTATTAGGACCATATGGGCTCAATTAGGGCCTCAGACAAAAGTTTCTTAATAAATTACTTTACTTAGAATTGCTTTATAAACCATTAGTTATGTAAAAATGAAGAAATAAGCACCTTTTAGTATTAGATTTACATGATCACAAGATTCACAATTCCTTCTTGTTGAATTTCGAAAGTCACCATTTTATACGCAAAGTATAACAGATTTGAAGCTTTTGTTTGAAATCGATTTTAATTATGGAGCCCTAATTAGGACACGCTCTAATCAAGGCATGTCCTAGTTAGAGCAGTCAATGTGTCTAAGCAATATAAGAAATCAGAGATTTTTTCTTTCTTTTTATGTTATATATTTTTAATGCTACTACTAACAAGAATATATAACACAACAGAATGTCCGACTGGACATTAAATTTGTGAAAAAAATTTTGCTAGAAAAGTCGCACATGCGGAAAGTGTTTTTTTTTATTTTGTGCAAAATTATCAAAGTGCGAAAAAAGCAGCATTTGGTGCAAAGAGAGTCGCAATTTTTTTGCAACAAAACTAACACCGCGTTAAAAATTCTTTTGCGGAAAAATTAGCAGAAAATAGCGGATTTTTGCGAGAAACGTCGTTTAAAGTTGAGCATGTGCGACTTTTCTAGCAAAAACAATTTGGTTTAAAATTTAGTGTAGAGTGGGACATTCTTTTGTTTTATATATTCTTGCTATTAAGAACAATATTGTAAACTCACTTACCCACTACGAGAATCACGGGGGCTTCAGTCGGAAGTCCGCTCGGGACATCCCCGCTCACTCCGATTCCACCCAGCGCCGGTGTGTCTAAAACGCGACAAAATAAGTCAGAGCCGTAATAAAACTAAGGGACACATACTTGGCCTTTTTCGCATGTATATAATGTGCATGAACCCAAAGTAAAGAAGCAAGACAAGCCGCGTTGAAAAGCTTAAAGTTCACAAAGGTGTTTATTTTTGGGAATGAATGCCTATGCGCTTTAAGACTAACATCAGAATAGTGGTTATGTATTTATCAATTAGCGATAGGAGTTGTCAAAAAAAATTTCCTTAAATAACCAAAAATAAATATTTGTTGTTCTTCAAGAACACGCGATTAAATATAATTTATTGGGATAAATTTCAATTTGCCATAATAAAGTTTAGCCTAATTTTAGGATTTTGTGTAGGTGCGTGAGAAGCTATGAAGAACTCCGGAGTTCCAAAATTCGGTCTTATTTTTGTGCTAACTTTTTAAATGATTATATAGGGAGTAATTCGACAAGAAAATATTTTTAAAAGAAGTGTAAATTAAAATGTTTTTAAAACCCATTAAAACCTTGAAAATAGTTTAAAATGTAGCCCATATAATCTAAATAAATACTATATTTTAATGTTGAGTTAGTTTTAGATTACTTAGCTCAGACTCTAAATGGCGAAGTACGAAGAGAGTTCTAGAGAGCGTTTCGCTTTATAATATCGTCGTTACTACAGTAAAATGAGCCACAGTCATTAATAAATGCACGTGCATAAATACATAAATAAATATTTATTTTATGGTTAACAGGAAAGGTGATGTTTGAAATTTAAAATAAGTCAGAGTCGCATATATTTTAAACATGTCGAGGCTCTTTTTGCCGTAGTAAACACAATATGATCGCTGTTTCGAGGCATGATACTAGTAATAAGCAGTAAAAAGTAATATCTAAAAAGTAAAAGTAAACTAAATATTATAGTTTTACTGGATTTAACTCCAAGGAATTGAATGCTAAATAAGCTAATGAATAAGCTAAACAACTAACAGAAACTCTTTATTCCGAAGTTTCGAAGCATAAACTTGCTTCTTTATCAAGGCACAATCAAATTTAATAATGAATGTTTAATAAATGCTGTTTTAGAGCCTTGATAAAGAAGCAAATTTATGCCTCAAAACATCGGAATACGGAGTTTTTCTTAGCTGTTCCACCTACATACATTTTAATTTCTTGGGGTTAAATTAAATCCCGTATAAAACTATAGTATTTATCAACAATGGAACCCCGAAAACCAGTTGAATATGTAAAAGTAAACTACCTGTGCGAACTGGTCCTTTAAGCGCCTGACGGAGTTTCGCGCTTATTTCCTCGACGACTTTGCTATCGTCTTGTTCCCCGGGTATCAGGTGCAGCAGAAATTTATCGTCGAAGAATTTCGCAGCCGGTAGGGTTTTGCTTTTGAACACTTCGATCCGGGCGTCGGCGAGTTTCTCCGACACCTAAAAAACTCAACAGGCTCACCGACGGCTGACCGACTACCGTCGATGATTTTTACACTAACATAATGTTTAACATACCTTTAAAGTTTTATCTTATTTTGATACACTTTTTGTTTTGTACAAAGTTTTTATCAGTTTGATACAGTTTTTGATTTGTACTTTTATTTCCAATTATTGTTTGCTAAGAATACATTTTATTTATGATATATTTGTTATTTGTTTTGAAAACTGGAAAAGATTTCTTTATATATGATGAAAATAATCATTTTCGCTAATTTTTTACAATTAGTATCATGTCATTTTAAAGCAAAACAGTATTTCCGCTGCAAAAAAACTTTTAATTTAACAGTACAGAGGTGGTAAGCAGTCCTTTGAGCCACAAGCAGGAAACTTGGAGCCATCGGAACAATGGGAACTTGGAGCCCTTAAGAAACAATTGGTTTGGACTTCTATTTAGGCTTTGCTTAGGCTTAGGCAAACGTTTTAGTGATTTTCACTTTCGGCTCCAAGTTCCCAACTTACGGCTAAAAGTTTCCTATTTTTGGCTATGAAAGCTCCCTCGGCTCCATTGACTCTTAATCACAGCAGTTTTATCCAAATTAACGTTTACTTCTAAACATCTTCTTTATTTGATTGTCGGTCAATCAGTTTTTTGTAGTGATGGGCGGAACTCCCGGAACACCGGAACCGGAACCGGAAGTGAGATTTTTCGAAAAATCCGGAACAGGAGCCGGAACAAGAATTCCAAATTTTTCCCAAAACATCCGGAACCCGGAACCGGAACTGCCTTTAAAACTGCGAAACCGACCAACGCTGAAACCGGAACCATAACCAGAATTGAAATTTTCCAAAAATCCGGAACAAAAACCGGAACCGAATTTTCCAAATTTTACCCGGAACATCTGGAACCCGGAACCGGTCACTAGTTTTAGTTTACAATCGCCCATCACTAGTTTTTTGTGTTCCTATTACATTTTAGACTCGTCGTTTCCGCGCACAAATAGTTTTTAAGTTAACACCTGCATCAACTTTGATTATAAAATTTTGATTATATAAGTGTAAAGCATACTAAATAATAACACAAATTTTGATGGTGTTTAACATCACATTTTTTTATTAAGTCCATGATGCTACTTACCTTTTGGTCTTTCATGTGCGCTCGAAGTGTATTCTCGTCAAAATCCAAAATAAGTGCCATTTCTATTTTCTTTATCTATAAAAGTAGGATTATAGGTTTAACTGGGTCATAAAGACGTAAAAAATTGCCTCTATAATTTTTTACACTTTCTTTATTGAAACATAGCCCTGATTTCAAATTAGTCAAAAAATTTTAAAAGACAAGCCAAAACTAAGGTTTATAAATAAAAAGCTTATTTTTTTCAGTATTTTTGAATCTTGAATCTGCTACTTTTTAGTCCCGCTTCGTTTGAGTCCCGGAAAAAAATCACTGCGAGCTTCGTTTCAGTCCCGCTTCGTTTTAGTCCCGCTTCGTTTGAGTCCCGCTTCATTTTAGTCCCGCTTCGTTTTAGTCCCGCTTCGTTTGAGTCCCGCTTCGTTTTAGTCCTGGCGGAAAATACATTCATTAACTTGTATCATTTTCCTGCGTGCAGTCTTTTTGTGCAAAATATTTGCATAATTAAAAAAAATCAATTTTGTCGCCTAAAGGTCAGTAGGCACAGCCAGCTGTTGTTTTTGTTCTCTTAATCCCCGGATGCTATTTATTACGTAACACGTGTGTAATAAATAATTAGCGTATGTTCAAAAAGAAGTCTTTTAAATTAAATTTAATTAATCTGTCCAAAAAAAAGATTATAAAAAGCTTCTTGTTTTTATTTGTTCATAGAAATTTTTTTTGAGTTTTTCCAACAGAACGTTTATTAAAAGAGTGTAGTTTCATGCAGAGTTTCATCGATCAAAGCAAATCCAAAAAAAAACATGAAAAACTAAATTACTTAAAATTTATTAGCAATTTTAAGTAGTTTTTAGGGCCGTTGGCAACCCTAAAGTTTGGAAATAAAATTTAGTTTGTTAAAAATTTTGTTGGTTATACCCAGGATTTCTTACTAAAATTCGGGAGTTCCAGTTTTATAAAAAACACTACGAATTGGGGTTCAAGGGATCCACGGGCCTTAATTTTCTTGCATTACTGAGTAAACCTTACTCGAAGCCGGGAGGTTGTTTACTATCAAACAAACTGTAAGAATTTTAAATTTTCGTTCATTTCGATCATCGGTTATTGTAAAAAATTACGACAAAACACACTTTTATATACATAAATATATGATATATGTATGTGTTTCGAACCTCTAATATCATGCTCTGGAGCTCCTGATCATTTAAGACGAAGATATTACTGGAGCTCCAACCATTAAATGAGCGATTTCAAACTTATGTATATTAGATTCATTTATGTTAAAAAAATCTATTCGATTTGCTTTTATATGATCCTTTTTAT
>JASAMX010018208.1:0-23804 GCA_030248175.1 Microlaimidae sp. YZB2_3 | reverse complement strand
GCAATACGTAACTGAACGAAGACAAAAAAAATTTTAACAAATTACTTTTAAAACCCAGCCGTAACCTAAGCCTAAGCCTTGATCCACTGGTACTTAAGCCTAAGCCTAAGCAAAACCTAAGCCTAAACCTAAGCAAAACCTAAGCCTAAACCTTAACAAAACCTAAGCCTAAGCCAAATCTAAGCCTAAGGGAAACCTAAAAAACAAACAAAAAAAATATTAATGATAAATTTAAATTAAACGGTATGTTTTCAAGGATTGAAAATAAATCATCACTTTTGCCTAAGCTGAAAAAACCCACGGCGACCTTAATCAAAACAAAAATCAGCCCGGTGATCTTAATTTTAACAACAATCAACCCCTCAGATATGTTAAACTTAGAAAAGAACTACGCAGCCATCATAAGATGACAATTTAATGTGCTGCAGTGACCTAGTGCCAATCAAATTTAAAAAACGTATTAAAAATAACCATGCAAATTTCTACTAATTAATTTTTTAAGCAAAAAAAAACAATTTAATATTTTTTTTAAATATATTCTCTTGCTTATGTATACATATCAAGATTTTCCTTATCTCGTTGGAAGAGTTATACTGCACGAATACCCTTTTTTATTTTCAGGTTATAAAAATGTAGTCATCTTAAATGCATAAAATTACACATTGTAAAAATTTTCCCCGCTTCGCGGGAAGGTGAAACTCTTTCTTTTTGTTTGTTCAACCGCAATTTTGGCTTATAAGTTACAAACCCCTTGCAGTCGCGCATATTTTTAAATAATTTAGCCAATTATATATAAATCAGGTTGTTTCTTAATATTAATAGAATTATAATTACATTTTGAGACGCCATGATAAAACTGTCAATAAAAGATGGGATTTCGGCGTAAAAATTTTTATTTACTATAAAACGTGTGACCGGTTTCGATTGTCACCAACCGTTCTTAAATACAAAAATGAAATAAAACAAAAGATCGGTACATTGTATTACATAAAATATCGACTAACGACTTAACCACTTATTTCTGCATAAGACCGATATTCTACCTCCCAACATTCCTGAACACCAAACACTATTTCGAGATTTTTCCTTTCTTTGCAAAGAAAAAAACAGCTCCCATAACAAAAATTAAAGAAGCAATTTTTACCAAGATTAAACACAAAACTATCAACCGTTGCCTAAATTTATCCTTGTTATTAGCCCCAGCACTAGTAAAAATTCAAAATTTGTTTCGTGATTAAAAATTCAAAAAGTTTTTTTCTTTGATTAAATATTGGTGACAGTCGAAACCGGTCACACGTTTTATCGTAAATAGCAATACGTAACTGAACGTCAAGAACACTACAGTGGGCGGGGGGGGGGGGGGGCGGGTTAAAATCCAAGGAACGCAAAATATCTATATCGTTTTTTTCTGGATTGCATTTTACCCATATCGTTTTTCGATTTTGAAGGAAAATTAGGAAATAAGTTAATTTTAGGTTAAAAAGCCCTTTTTATTGCATTTTTTAGCTTTTAATGCTTAAAACATTCAGTTTGAGCTTAGAACTTAAATTCGAAGGCAGTTAGTAGTCATTTTAAAGACATTTTTTTTCTTTATTTTTCCAAAATTGAGGGGGGGGGAGGTTAAAAAACCCCCTTTCTCAGAATTTTGGAGGGTTAACCCTCCCCCGTGCCCATGTATGATTTAAACCCGGAGAGAGAGATTAAACCCGGGGTTTATTTTTGTCTGGGACTCAAAATCTTTATATTTTAAAATCATCATTCCTTTTGTGAAATTCATTTTATTGAACCGTTGGGGTTCAAATTTTTTATACGTTTTCATATTAATTTTAATTTGCAAAAAATATGTTTCTCTGGGCTGCAGTAGTTTTGAAAAAAATTGAATAGAGTATCAAAAAATATAAAAAAATTAAAGGAAGCCCTCTCCCCCCCCCCTTCTCCTTCTCCTGAAATTTTTTCTGGAATAGGGCTTAAAAAATTTTCTTATAAATAATGATTATGTTAGCCCATGCCCAGCTTGAACTAAATTATTTATTGGTATAAAAAGCTTATTTTCATATGAGTGATGTGCGCCGCTATAGTAGCGTCAGCTTTAGAGATCCGCTCCTTAAAGTATTCATTTCAAGTAAGCTGAAAATGAGTTTTAAATTATTTTATCCGCACATTTAGCTGTATTTTCTGAGATTATAGAACAATTTTCAGTTTATAAAATGATAAAAAAACCTGTGGCATCATTATTCTCTAATTATTAATAAAATTAGCTCTAAAATTTGGTTAAGCAGTTCCGGATTGTGCTCCCTGGCTTTGGAAAGCATCATTATAATAGGATTGAACTTTTATATTAGTAGGTTTTTTCGGCCCAACTAGTACTGCCATTTTTGTCATTTTCTTCTAGTTTTTGTATTGATATTGTTTTGTTTGCATTGCGATTAAATTTATAAAAATATTGCTCTGAAATCAGGATGATATTTTATATGTGACTTCTATTTTGTCCGATCCGTTTAAGATAAATGCTTAATTTATATAAAAATAATAGCTTATTGCTAATATTACGTCCAATAATGCTTCGGCTAGACTCTTAAACTAACAACCTTCAAATATCATGCTCCGTACATTTAACGTGGGTGCAGTTCAACTTTGCGATTTTTAATTCAATATAATTGAAAACTTTGAATTATGTTTTAATGTAGAACACCACAGTTATGACGATTTTTACTAAAAGTTAGATATTAACTTAGATATTAATTTTTGTCTGACAAAAATATAAGAGCGATCGAAAGCTCAGATTATGATGTATCTAACGGTAATAGTTTCATTGTTTACCGAACGTTCTATTTCGAGATATAATTTGATGAATTTAAAGTTTTTAGCCATGCTCAGTTTTTCCTGCAATTTTATAAAAAGTTAACGAAAAATAGGAGGAAACTTTTAAATGTGGTTTGGAGTAAAACGTAATTCAAAATTTTAAGAAAATTAAAAAAAATCGATGTTTTTAAAAGAAAAATCAAATTAAAAAAAATCCTAAATTAGTTTTTTAATCAAATACAATTCAAAGTATTGAGTAGACTTGTGTCTAACTATTTCCAAACTTTCATTAAAATCTGAGCGAATTAAATTTTTTAAATTTTGATTTAAATTTTTTTTGATTTGACGCCGAGAAACAACATTTCGAAACGTTTGTTTAAAAGTATCTTTTACAAGATGGGCCAGTAGCAGAGTGATTAGAGTGTCGGACTCGGATTCTGGGACTTGTAGGTTCGAGTCTCCCGCATGCAATATTTTTAACGTCGAAAAAAGATTTTTTTTATTTTTAACTTTTTAATTAAAAAGTGTTTTTTATTCAATTTACGCCAAATGAAAAATGAAAAAATAGATTATTTAATGTATTTTGACATGTATTTTATTGGTGTCATTTAATGATTGTAGAGGATAACATTTTTTTAAGAAAACTGAATGTCAAAAATTGAATAAGCAGGTCAAATAGTAAAAATTAATTAGAAAAGATATGCCGTCAAAATCTAACTATGGTGTTCTAGCTTAAAAACCCATGCTATTCTTATATTATCGTTACAACGGCAAAATGAGTAACAAAACAAATGGTATATAAAATATATATACGCGAAAATACATTTTTAAAGAAATGAAACGGCACCCAGTATTACTTTAGAATTATGTGTATTTCAAATGAAATCTAGCTTATTTTGCTGTAGTGCTGACAATATAAATGTAAATAATGCCGTTACAATTTAGCTGACAAAACTTTTCTGGTTTTACCATTTTAAAAGTCGGCAAAATAACATGAAAGTCGGGAAAAAGTGTTTTGCAAAAAAGAAAAAGAAATATTAATATAATAAATATTATAATTTATGTTACTTTTTGCAGAATATTTTTGTTAGGTTGTATATTATGCATTTGAGTATAATTTGTTAGCTAACTTTTTTTTTTTTGTTTTGTAAGTTCTTAGATTTTTTAGGGACGAATGATTTATTAGAAATCGTGCTGTGTTAATAAAAATATTATCTTTATATTCAACCACAATTAAATACATTATAAACCGTATCCTAATAAAATATTACATTAAAATAAATTATTCAAAAAATGTCACTCTAAAATACTATATTCATTTATTTCATTTTAGTATTGAACAAATTATTATAGGTATTTTGTTTCAGGACCCAGTTATTTAAACTCGTGGAAAAAATCTTATATAAGAAGCTATGGCGGTACTTGTTGATCTGTAGATTTAGGACAAGAAATGAATTACTCATTTTATATGCTTGCATGGTTGGTGGAAACAGGAACGACCAGTTCATCTCGTACTAGAACCACAAAATTATTTTTTGCGCGAATAGACAAGCCCACGAAATATTTTACTAGGAATGTGCAACATAATCATTTAAACACCTCAAAATTATAGAATTGTGACAGTCCTAGCCGAAAACATCCTTTTCTGGATCATCAGCAATTTAAAGAGGGAAACTGCATAACAATTTTGCCATTATTTCTAACGTTTGGAAAAATTCAATAAATAAATACCGCTACATACGTTTTACGTTTCATTGTATAGTGATTCGCACGGGAAAGCTTTGACAAACATTTAAAAGCATTCCACCAAGCATATAATTATAACAAAATATATAAATTATCTTTATTGGAGTGGGTGGCGGTGCATGATATCAGATTTTTACCCTGACCCTCTCCTCCCCCGGGGGTTCGTTTGGGGGAAGCGATTTTTTTAAACGGTGGGGGGGGGGAATGAAACTTGGAGCAAGCCAGGTGGAAAGAGAAAAAAGCGTAAATCAGTCTAAAATGGCTTTTTTAAGTAAAACTAGGCCTAAAATTGCTTAAAATGCATTGATTGGCTAAAAACTGCAAACATTTCCTGATGATGGCGTCATAATAGGTAAAAAATGGCGCCATAAATTTTGGGCGAAGGGTGTGGGGGAAATAGCCACTAATATTCCTCCCGGGTTTCGCAAAAGAGTACGCACGAAACAGTACTGGAACGAAAGAGTACTAAGATATTACGTGCGAGTTACAAATTTGGTGATTCAAATGGAAATTTGCATATTTA
Organism: Microlaimidae sp. YZB2_3; assembly: GCA_030248175.1. NCBI lineage: Eukaryota > Metazoa > Nematoda > Chromadorea > Desmodorida > Microlaimidae > Microlaimidae sp. YZB2_3. The sequence continues at coordinate 18,733 of JASAMX010018208.1, read as the reverse complement.
GGAATCAATATACGCATATTAAAGTATAATTTTTGGGCCGTAGCTAGTGTTGTGATCTAACTTCTTAAGTAGTTAACTACTTAACTACCATAAATTTTGGGTAACTACTTAACTACCTACTTTCTTTTTTAAAAGTAGTTAACTACCTACTTTCAAAAAATAAAAGTAGTTAATACAAGTAGTTAACACAATAGTTAAAAAGTAGGCAGAAAGTAGTTAGCAAAATAGGCAGAAAGTAGTTAGTGAAGTAAGCAGTCAAGTATTTAGTGTTTTTATACAAACAATTTCTGCGGGGCGATATTAGGTAAAACTCGCAGGTGTTTGAAACAAAATATGGAGAACGTGTACAGTAATCTACAGTAATTTGCACGTGGTGCGAGTCTTTAATAAAAATCGATATTTTGCCACTCAACAGTGATTTTATACACCAAAGTGTTTTATCAGGTTTATGAACTTAATTAAAATCGTTGAAGTTTTTGGATATATTTGCAAACTCTAACCCATCAGTACTGTTATACTATAAAGTGGGTTAAAAAAATACAAAACTTTTTGAAATAAGTTTGCAAAATAAATCAGCAAAACATGTTAACTTAACAGTAAATTATTTTTTCTTGTAAACAACCTCTTGAATTTAAACTATGTTATATTATCTGTCCAGTCGTTATGTAAATATTGCTAAACATAAAGAACTGGCAAAACCGATAAAATATTGTTTATATAGAAATTGTTAATTATTAAAGGTACGACTAAGTGTTTTTTACACTAAAAATTTAATCTTTCATTCCTACTAAGGCAAGTATTGTTTAGTTAAAAGATTACCTACTTAACTACCTACTTAACTACTTGCTACTTAACTACCTAGTTCAAAAATTTCAAGTAGTTAACTACCTACTTGTAATTTCATTTAACTACTTAACTACCTACTTAACTACCTACTTTGATTTTTGGTTAACTATCAAAACACTAGCCGTAAACATAACAGAACGGATATTAATAAAATTTGAAAAGCTTAAAAAGGTACTAAAATGCCTAAATTTTATATTTAATTGAATTATGAAAAGTATTAAATGAATAATGCAATTTTAAAAACCTTATTATTCCGAAAATGATGTTTGGTGTTTGGTTTATGGTGTGTTTTAGAATATTTTTATAATTACAAAATGTATAATTTTAAGAAGTGAAATGTCTGTCTTATATGTATTTCGCCTTTTTTAAAAGGAAAACATAAATATAGCTATCTGATAATACCAGAATAACAGCAAACAAAAACAAATCAATAACACACCAATTGTAAAAACAAATTAATTTTTTTTTAAAATGACATTATTCATTTAATACTTTTCAGAATTGAACCAAATTTAAAATTGAAGCGTTTTGGTACCCTAGCATAAATTATATTAAGTTTTATTAATATCTGCTCAGTACAAATGTTTTTTTTTTTTTTGAAAATGGTGTAAAAATAAAAAAAACAACATTGAAAATAACCAAGTTGTATTCTTGTTAATATCTCTTTAACCGTGGGGAATTAATTTTTGGTGTAATACAATTTTTTTATAAAACATTGGTTGTTATAAAAGTAAATGTCCCTCTAACATGGACTGAAACAACTAAAAACCCATTAGTTTGCCCAGAGGGGTACACTTATCATTATCAAAAACCCGTTAAGTCTACACCTGGTACTAATACCTTAGGTACTTTTGCTTCGACAGTAGGTGTGGAGTTGGTGTTTGGCTAAATGAGTTGGGGGTTATCACAAAGCAAATATATAAAGCAAATAAAAATATTTCGTAAAATTAAGCAAATAAAAGTATTATTTCGTAAAAAAACGCTCAAACCATTGTATATCCTGTTTAGCAACTTTAATAATTTTGTACTGAATTTTGGTGACCAAACCTACTTTGAAACCGTTTTTATAGTTGAAATTGCAAATTGATAATTTTTCTGTGCAACATAAATAATGTTAAAAGAAATTTATACGTACTAAACATATACTTGTTTTTTTGTTTCTTAATGTTTGTTTTTATGTAAAATTAAAAATGTTTGACTTAAATTTTTCTTTGATAAATTGTGTTTTTTGGAAATCGACTAATAAAAAAATATGAGTTGAAAATTAAAAAGTCATGCATAGCATAACAGATCTATACAAATCTGCCTTCAATTTTTGTTTTAGGTAAAATTTATGTTAGTCCCAATTTAAAAAACAAACAAATGTTGCTTTTAAAATATTCCGTCAAAAAGCGCTCAAGCCATTTTATATCTTGTTTAGCAAATGAGCTGTTTGTCTGTCTGACTGTGTATGCTTTCGTTTATTTTATTAAAAAATAAAAAGTAATGTATAGAATATTTTGTCGGGACAGTTTTGGAAATTATTCTTTTTTTTAAACTTATAAAAACTTCATTAAAATATGGAAATTAATTTTTTTCTAAACTTATAAAAACTTCATAAAAATATTCCTGAAAGAGAAAATAACTTAAAACATTTTTCAAGTTAAATATGTTTGAAATCGTTCATTTAAGCATAAGAAACCTTAAAGGAACATGTGCCAACTGCGGATGGTAGGAAAGAACAGAACAGTAACGAAGCATAATTTGTTGTCTACGATTTTTTTCATCTTTTTTTTTTAAAAATAACTTAGTTTTTACAAAACAGGAAAAACCCATGGCTTAGCTACCAGTAAATTTTAAAAATGTAAAAAAATTTTAAAAATGAAAAAAGTTTTAAAATGTACTTGCGATAGGCGCGGTCACAATTATATTCATTCAAATTAAACAGCTCAAGGGGCTCACAGTGCCGCTAACACTCACTATGTAATTATAAACAAAGAAAATTCAAAGAACTTTATTAAATGGTCTATTAAAAATAAAAAAAAGTTTGCTGTATAAAACGCTGCTCATTGATTTTTATCGTAATTAGTTTAAGCAGCTGTTAGTAGTTATTAAGTTATTTCTTCAGTACTTTTTTGTGCCAGCACTGTTTTGATTCAAACTCAAAACGTGAATATCTCACTTTTTTATGCCAGTACTCTTTCGTGCCAGTACTGTTTTGTGTCAGAGTTGCGTGGTGTAGCAAACGAAATTCACACAGGACTCTTATGTGCCGTACTGTGTTTTGACTACACTGTTTTGTGGCCTACTATTTCGTGCGTACTTTTTTGCGAAACCCGGGACTATTTTGTGGTACTGTTTCGTGCCGTAATCTTATGCGTCGGCCGATACTCTCCATTTATATTCACGCAGTTTTTTTGTAAAAGGTAGCGAATTTCCGAGGAGATGCCATTATAAAAGCATAACTTGAACAGGGTGTTATATTACAATGAACGATTTTGAAAGTATGCCGTAGTACGGATAAGACGGCCTCAATTTTTCTAGGGAGTTGCACATTTTCGGTATAATATGACTCTACTTGGAACTCTTGTTTATACATGAAGATGGCAATAAACATAGCGAGTCACCATAATAGATAATTACCGTATCTCCTACTCATCTTTCGCAGTACTAGATCAAGCGATCGGAATTTCGCGCGCTTTCGATCGGTTGATTTGCATACTGCGAAAGATAAAGAGGATACGGACTTGTATTGATTATGGTGACTTGCTATGTCTCATTGCATACTTCATGTATTAACCAAGTTCCAGTGCAAGGTGCCTATAAATATATTTGATTATAGTACCTAATATTATTGCATTTCAGTCGCACTAAAATTAAACATAAAATGTATAATTTAAAATCTTAGAATTTAAAAATGTAGAATCGTATCAACAAGAATAATGCCTTTCAAAAAAAAAAAAAAAATGGACATTTCCAAATAATCTTTTTTCTTTTAAGGCTCGAGACGAAAGCTTTAAAACAAAATAAAAAGAACCAAAAATTAGTGAGGTATTTTTCAAACCTAAAAAGTATATTTTAGAAAACCCTAAGAAATTCTATGTTAAAAAATTGTCGCCGTAAAATATCTGCTATGGTTTTTAGTTGGTTTTTTGTTTTAAAAAACCTTGTTTTGTTTTTCTTCTAATTTTTGACTGCTTTTAGGAGCAAAAAGAAAAAAAAACTAATTGCAAAAAGCCTTTTTGTGTTATGTTTTAATGTAATAAATTCTTTCAGGTTTCAAATTTCGTGTTTTTGTAGTTTTACAATCCCGTCTCAAAAACATAGGCTTTTTAAACTTTTCCTGTTGTTTTTTCTTTTGTTTTTTTGGTTTGAGTTTTTGATTCAAGACTAAGATTATACTGATTTTTATGTTTTCAATATTTTTCGATCTAAAAAAGATTTTTTCCAATACGTTAGGATTTTAAGAATCCTTAAAATGTTGATATAGTATTCCGTTCGTGATCACATCATATATGTTTTGCTCTGTGGGAATGGTTGTGGGAGGAGCTGTTTTAGCCAATTAGCGCTTGGGCAAAAATTGATCTTCAATGAATGTGAGATCTCCATTTTTTTTCCAAAACGCTAATTGGCGTAAAGTGATTCTATAACATCATAACTCTGTAAAGATATTTGACACTGAACAACTTTCATTTAAATGAAGGGGTTTTGACCATCGTGATTAGTAAAATAATCGACAAATGACGTTTTGGTAAAAAAATAAGAACAATTTGACATTTGGAACAATTAAACATCGATCAGGTTAGATTAATTTTTTAGGATTCGCTTATGATTAAGAAAATCCTGTTGGTCAATTAGTCGCATTGTCAATTAGCCGAAGGTCATTTTACCAGTAAAGGTCGTTTTAGCAAAATATAAAACAAATACGAAAGTCTATAATTGATGGAATTTATACGCTAATAAAATTACGTGGAGATGATTTTCAAAGTAGAAGTATTGACACTGCTCTTGCTTGTATAAATACAATTTTTTGTTCGGAGTGACATTTAAATCTGAATTCAAGACTAATGATGTTGCTACATTTTAATATTATGCGCCATTTAAAGCGCAGCTGCAGCTCCGAAGCTCCGCCCTTGAAAACAGCGATTTCAAGCTTATTTAAACTGGTAAATTCTGTTTTAAGTTTTTGATATATTTTAAAATTATGTCTCTTGTCGTTTTTGGTACAAAAAACATTAGTTTACAAAAAATTACTTTGCCGCACCGAAGGGCGCACAAAAAGCGGGCCCGGGGGGCCCGAAAATTGAAAAGGGAGACCGCACGGAGCCGAGCCAAGGAAGGACGACACTATTGATATACCATGCAGAAAAATAAACTGTTAATAAAAGCAATCATTATTTACGCAAACACGCTATTATGGTTAAAAATAATGAAAATAAACACGAAGAAAAGAATGCGGGAGAATGGTAGGAGGCGCATATTTACACGTTTAGGTCCCGCCGCGAGGCGCCCGACCCCCCCCGATCTTGCGAGGGAGAATTCGGATCGCCCGCCTGAAGCAACAGGGGGGCAAAAGCCGCCCCAAAAAGGGAAGGGCGCACAAGGGGGAAAGGGCGCATTGCACGACGTTTGAGATATCTCAGATAATTATCACTGCGTTTGTGTTTTTGTTCTGGTATTTTTGTTTGGAACAGAAATATGTTGTTTTACAAAAAATTAATGAGCGACCTGAATAATATTAAATAGAAATAATCAAAACAAAAACTTGGGGCCCCGGGGAAGAAGGGGGAGACGGTAAAATAATTAATAATGCAAACAAATGGACGCTATTTGGCGAAAACAAAAACAGCGCCGCGAACAAAATAAGAATTTAGCGACCTGACGAAGTATGACGGCGAAGAATTCTTTTTACATTTTTTAAAGCGCGGTATAAAATCCTCGAAAAGAAAGAAAAATCATTTTTTTACGAAGAAGATTTTTTTACGCGAGCAAACCCCCCAAGGACTTGCGGAAATACCACAAGAGTGACATATAGAATCACTCTCGGGGGGCCGGCAGGGACCCCCCGGAAAACATATGAGTCATCACGAACACTAGACAGGGGAGGGCCGGAATATCTAAAAACAGCAAAAATTAATTGGCCAATGGGTTAACAAAATCATAACAATTTTGAATGATTATAATTAAAAGAAAAAATATGGGGTAAAAAAATTTAAATAAGGGGTTAATTGCTAAGCGTAGGCAAAAAAAAACTTAAAGGGGGGGGGGGGGAAATAATTTGCATACAAAATGCTTTGATTTGCATACAACACCTGGATTTTAAGTTTAGTGTTTTTTGCCGACGCTGTATGCAAATTAACACACGCTTCATGCAAAATGTTTTTACGCGAGCCCAGTATTTTTATCTATTTAATTTATAATGATTTCCGATTTCAAAAGTCGATTATGATTTTGTCAAAACTCTACAAAGGTCAAAAGCCGAAAATTAGATTTTATGCTCGGTTTTTAGATGTACATGACAAAATTGGAGAAAAACACGTCAGTATTTTTAAGGACCCTCAAAATGTCATATAGTGTTCGTGATGACGTCATATGTTTTGCTCTGTGGGAATGGTTGTGGGAGGAGTTGTTTTAGCCAATTAGCACTTTAGAAAAAATTGATCTCCAATAAATGAGATCTCCATTTTTTCCTAAGCACTAATTGGCTGAAAGTGATTCTATAATGTCATAACTCTGTGAAGATATTTAACACTGAACAAGTTCCGCTTAAATGGGAGGGTTTTGACTATCGCGATAAAAAAATCTTCTTCAGATAAAAAAATTGAATTTTTACTTTGCTTTTAGAAGGATTTTAATAAACACGAACCGAGCTTTAAAAAAATTGAATAAAAAGAATTCTTCAAGAACACGTCAATAACTTAGATACAAGTGTCGCTAAATTACTTTTATTTTGATTAACGACATGGCTGCATGTTTTTGTTTTCTGCACAAATAAGCCAGTCACATTTGATTTGCATTATTAATTATTTTTAAACAACGTCATAAACCGCACAACTTTCTTCTGCCCAGGAGGGAAACCCACAAGTTTTTGTTTTGAAATTATTTCATATTTAAAATATTATTACAAGGTCAGCTCAAATTAATTTTTTGTAAAAACAACATATTTATGTTCAAAAAAAAACAAACAAAAACACAAACGCAGAGATAAAGTTATCGTGAGATATCTCAAAACGTACGGTATGAACAAATTGCGAACGCACTTTCACCCCCATTAAGTAGCGAACACACTTTTTCACCTTTTTAGATGAAAGGACTGGCTTTTGACCCCCAACTGTTGCTTAACGAAGGCGTGGACGAATCCGAATTCATCAACCAATCGCAGAAAGAGAATCCAGAAGAGGAGGAAGAGAATCCAGAGGACAGCCAATCAGCGAGCGAGGAACCTAAACGTGTAAATATGCGAACACTCCTCCCTTTGGCTCGCCGCATTCTTTTCTTCGTGTTTATTTTCATGTATTTTGTAACCATAATAGCGTGTTTAGCGTAAATAATGATTGCTTTTATTAACAGTTTTTTTTTTATTTTTACTGCATGGTATATCAAATAGTGTCAGTCCTTCCTTAGAGCTCGAAGCTCCGTAGCGGATCTCCACTTTTCAAATTTTCGGAGCAACCCCCGGAGCTCCGCTATATATTTGCACCAAATCAATGAATAATCGAAGAGTAATGCGACAAAGTAATTTTTTGTAAACTAATGTTTTTTGTACCAAAAACGACAGAGACATAATTTTAAAATATATCAAAAACTTAAAACAGAATGCCAGTTTAAATAAGCTTGAAATCGCTGTTTCAAGGGCGGAGCTTCGGAGCTAGCTGCGCTTTAAATGGCGCATAATATTAAAATGTAGCAACATCATTAGTCTTGAATTCAGATTTAAATGTCACTCCGAACAAAAAATTGTATTTATACAAGCAAGAGCAGTGTCAATACTTCTATTTCGAAAATCATCTCCACGTAATTTTATCAGCGTATAAATTCCATCAATTATAGACTTTCGTATTTGTTTTATATTTTGCTAAAACGACCTTCTGGTAAAATGACCTTCGGCTAATTTGACAATGCGACTAATTGACCAACAGGATTTTCTTAATCATAAGCGAAACCTAAAAATTAATCTAACCTGATCGATGTTTAATTGTTCCGAATGTCAAATTGTTCTTATTTTTTTACCAAAACGTCATTTGTCGATTATTTTACTGATCACGATGGTCAAAACCCTCCCATTTAAACGAAAGTCGTTCAGTGTTAAATATCTTTACAGAGTTATGACGTTATACAATCAGTTAAAGCCAATTAGCGATTAGGAAAAAAATGGAGATCTCTCATTTATTGGAGATCAATTTTTCCCAAGCGCTAAATGACCAAAACAGCTCCTCCTACAACCATTTCCAAAGAGCGAACATATATGACGTGATCACGAACGGAATACTATATGACATTTTGAGGGTTCTTAAAATCCTAACGTGAAAATCTTTTTGAGATGGAAAAATATTGGGAACGTAGAAATCAGTATAATCTTAGTCTTGAATCGAAACTCAAACCGAAAAAAACAAAAGAAAAAACAACAGGAAAAGTTTAAAAAGCCTATGTTTTTGAGACGGGATTGTAAAACTACAAAAACACGAAATTTGAAACCTGAAAGAATTTATTACATTAAAACATAACACAAAAAGGCTTTTTGCAATTAGTTTTTTTTCTTTTTGCTCCTAAAAGCAGTCAAAACTTAGAAGAAAAACAAAACAAGGTTTTTTAAAGCAAAAAACCAACTAAAAACCATAGCAGATATTTTACGGCGACAATTTTTTAACATAAAATTTCTTAGGGATTTCTAAAATATACTTTTTAGGTTTGAAAAATACCTCACTAATTTTTGGTTCTTTTTATTTTGTTTTAAAGCTTTCGTCTCGAGCCTTAAAAGAAAAAAAGATTATTTGGAAATGTCCATTTTTTTTTTTTTTTGAAAGGCATTATTCTTTTATTTGATACGATTCTACATTTTTTAAATTCTTGAGTTTAAATTATACATTTTATGTTTAATTTTAGTGCGACTGAAATGCAATAATATTAGGTACTATAATCAAATATATATAGGCACCTTGCACTGGAACTTGGTTAATACATGAAGTATGCAATAAACATAGCGAGTCACCATAATGGATAATTACCGTATCCTACTTATCTTTCGCAGTATGCAAATCAACCGATCGAAAGCGCGCGAAATTCCGATCGCTTGATCTGCATACTACGAAAGATAAGTAGGAGATACGGTAATTATCTATTATGGTGACTCGCTATGATTATTGCATACTTCATGTATAAACAGAGTTCCAGTGCAAGGTGCCTATATATTATACCGAAAATGTGCAACTCCCTAAAAAATTGAGGCCGTCTTATCCATTACTACGGCATACTTTTAAAATAGTTCATTGTAATATAACACCTGTTCAAGTTATGCTTTTATAATGGCATCTCCTCGGAAATTCGCTACCTTTTACAAAAAAACTGCGTGAATATAAATGGAGAGTATCTTATAAGAGTGTTATGTGGGGCCAACGCATAAGAGTACGGCACGAAACAGTACCACAAAATAGTCCCGGGTTTCGCAAAAAAGTATGCACGAAATAGTACGCCACAAAACAGTACCGTCAAAAAACAGTACGGCACATAAGAGTCCTGTGTGAATTGCGTTTGCTACACCACGCGACTCTGACACAAAACAGTTCAGGCACGAACGAGTACTGGCACAAAAGAGTAATGAAGAAAGAACTTAATGTTAAAACGATTACTACTAACGTAAAAAAATCAATGAGCAAAAAAATCAAAAATTACGATAAAAATCAATGAGCAGCGTTTTATACAGCAAACTCTTTTATTTTCACTAGACCATATAATAAAGTTCTTTCAATTTTCTTCGTTTATAATTAATAGTGAGTGTTAGCGGCACTGTGAGCCCCTTTAGTTGTTTAATTTGAATAAATATAGTTGTGACCGCGCCTACCGCAGGTACGTTTTAAAACTTTTTTCATTTTTAAAATTTGTTTACATTTTTTAAATTTAGTGGTAGCTAACCCGTGGGTTTTTTTGTTTTGTAAAAACTAAGTTATTTTTGAAAAAAGAAATTAAAAAAATCGTAGACAACAAATTATGTTTCATCAGTAATGTTTCTTCCTACCATCTGCAGTTGGCTCATGTTTCTTCAAGTTTTCTTACATGCTTAAATGAACGATTTCAAACATATTTAATTTAAAAAATGTTAAGTTATTTTCTCTTTTAGGAATATTTTTATGAAGTTTTTATAAGTTTGAAAAAATCAATTTACAAAACAGTCCTGACAAAATATTCTATAAATTACTTTTTATTTTTTTATTTAAACGGAAGTATACACAATTAGACAGACGAACAGCTCATTTGCTAAACAGGATAAATGGTTTGAGCGTTTTTTACGGAATATTTTTAAAGCAACATTTGTTCTTTTTAAAGTGGGACTAACATAAATATCACCTACAACAAAAGTTGAAAGCAGATTTGCATAGATCTGCTATGCTATGCATGACTTATTAATTTTAAACTCATAATTTTTTATTAGTCGATTTCCAAAAAAAAAAACAATTTATCAAACAAAAATTTAAGTCAAACATTTCTAACTTTACATAAAAACACCCAATGAAAAACAAAAAAAAAACAAGCATATGTCTAATACGTATAAATTTCTTTTAACATTATTTATAACTTTGCACAGAAAAAATTTTAAATTTGCAATTTTAACTATAAAAACGGTTTGACTATAAGATTTGAATTTTATAGGCCAAAAATATTTTTTTAAATTTGTGATACCAATAAAAAAAGAAAAACAAAACATTATTAAAATATCGGAAATATAAAATGTTCGCACTTGGAGGACTAAACTTCGACACTACCCCACCCAATAACCCGAGAGACCCCAAAAAGCAAAAACAGTTTTATTAAGCAAAAAATCAATATTTAATTAAAATCAGTTTTAAAGGTGGCAGTATACTAATTCATGGTGTATTTTTTATTTCTGTTTAATTAATACTAATCGATGTATTAGGTCACACTGAGAAAAAAATTGTATTACACCAAAAATTAATTCCCAACAGTTAAAGAGTTTTTAAAAGATTACCGCTTGGTTATTTCCAATGTTGTTGTTTTTTTATACATCATTTTTCAAAAGAAAACATTTGTACTGAGTAGATATTAATAAAACTTAATATAATTTATTCTAGGGTACTAAAAAGCTTAAATTTTAAATTTGGTTCAATTCTGAAAGTATTAAATGAAAAATGCCATTTAAAAAAATAATTTGTTTTTACAAATTGTGTTTTTTGTTTGCTGTTATTCTGGGCTATTTAAAAAAGCGAAATACATATAAGAAAGACATTTCACTTTTTTAAATTATACTTTTTTGTAATTATAAAAATATTCTAAAACACACCCTAAACCAAACATCATTTTCGGAATATGTTTTTAAAATGGCATGATTCATTTAATATTTTTCATAATTGAATTAAATATAAAATTTAAGTTTCTTAGTACCCTAGCAATTAATTATATTAAATTTTGTTAATATTTTTTTTAAAAAATATAAAATTGTTAAAATTTTGTTAACCATTGGGAATTAATTTTTGCTGTAATTAAATCTTTGTCTTAGTGTGCCTGATACAACAAAAGTTTAAAACAATTATTGCTGGTACAATAAATTACCAGCAACAAAAAATACACCATGATTTACTATACTGCACCTTTAAAACCTATAGCAGAATTTAAAACTGTAACTTTTTCATTTATTTTGTATGCATCATTAAACGAACATGTCTTATACAAAGAAGCATGTTTAACTTCACAATTGACTGTATTTTTTAATTAGGGTAGAATACATCATTTATTTGCGCCTGAAACGAATAGACATGTTCCCTGTAAAGCTCTGGAACTCCGGTTTTCGGAGCCTTGCAGCACCTTTATAAACATGGAGCCCCAGTTTATTTTCAAAACAATTTAGCATATAATTAAAGAGTAATATTTTAATTTTTCTTATTTTTTGCGGACTCAAAAATTCTCAACAATGATAAAAACAAAAAAAATAAAATATTGTAAAAAATGGCTGAAATAACATAAACCTTTTAAAATCAAATTAAAATTAAATAAATTGGAGGATAAAATAATAAGCACAGATTTTGACTTTTTTTGTTTTAATAATCGTTTCTTCCGAGCATGATAATAGCGCAGAAACATAACTAACAAACTGTTTAATTTCGTTAAAAACACAAAAAATCTGTATTATTATTTTAAGAAATATGGGTTATTATTTCAATCAATAAATTTTTTAGCAAAAGTCAAAACGTGTTTTATTAGCATTTAAAAAGAACATACGATTAAAATAAAAAAGCTATTTTTTCAATCAAGTTAAATCCGGAATGCCCATGTTTTACTACACGATAATTTTTTTACACCGTTTGTGTGTTTACTTTTAATTACCTAACCACAACAGAAAAAATAAATGGAACAAAAATACTTACCAACACTACCACGGCTAGTGTTTTGATAGTTAACCAAAAATCAAAGTAGGTAGTTAAGTAGGTAGTTAAGTAGTTAAATGAAATTACAAGTAGGTAGTTAACTACTTGAAATTTTTGAACTAGGTAGTTAAGTAGCAAGTAGTTAAGTAGGTAGTTAAGTAGGTAATCTTTTAACTAAACAATACTTGCCTTAGTAGGAATGAAAGATTAAATTTTTAGTGTAAAAAACACTTAGTTGTACCTTTAATAATTAACAATTTCCATATTTTATCGGTTTTTCTTTATGTTTAGCAATATTTACATAACGACTGGACAGATAATATAACATAGTTTAAATTCAAGAGGTTGTTTACAAGAAAAAATAATTTACTGTTAAGTTAACATGTTTTGCTGATTTATTTTGCAAACTTATTTCAAAAAGTTTTGTATTTTTTTACCCACTTTATAGTATAACAGTACTGATGGGTTAGAGTTTGCAAATATATCCAAAAACTTCAACGATTTTAATTAGGTTCATAAACTATAAAACACTTTGTGTATAAAATCACTGTTGAGTGGCAAAATATCGATTTTTATTAAAGACTCGCACCACGTGCAAATTACTGTAGATTACTGTACACGTTCTCATATTTTGTTTCAAACACCTGCGAGTTTTACCTAATATCGCCCCGCAGATATTGTTTGTATAAAAACACTAAATACTTGACTGCTTACTTCACTAACTACTTTCTGCCTATTTTGCTAACTACTTTCTGCCTACTTTTTAACTATTGTGTTAACTACTTGTATTAACTACTTTATTTTTTGAAAGTAGGTAGTTAACTACTTTTAAAAAAGAAAGTAGGTAGTTAAGTAGTTACCCAAAATTATGGTAGTTAAGTAGTTAACTACTTAAGAAGTTATCACAACACTAACTACGGCCCAAAAATTATACTTTAATATGCGTATATTGATTCCTAAATATGCAAATTTCCATTTGAATCACCAAAATCTGGTACTCCTGCACGCAATATCTCAGTACTCTTTTGTTCCAGTACTGTTTCGTGCGTACTCTTTTGCGAAACCCGGGAGGAATATTAGTGGCTATTTCCCCCACACCCTTCGCCCAAAATTTATGGCGCCATTTTTTACCTATTATGACGCCATCATCAGGAAATGTTTGCAGTTTTTAGCCAATCAATGCATTTTAAGCAATTTTAGGCCTAGTTTTACTTAAAAAAGCCATTTTAGACCTATTTACGCTTTTTTCTCTTTCCACCTTGCTTGCTCCAAGTTTCATTCCCCCCCCCACCGTTTAAAAAAAAATCGCTTCCCCCAAATGAAACCCCGGGGGAGGAGAGGGTCAGGGCAAAATCTGATATCATGCACTGCCACCCATTATAATAACAAGAATTCATATATTTTGTTATAATTATATGCTTGGTGGAATGTTTTAAATGTTTGTCAGAGCTTTCTGTGCGAATCACTATACAATGAAACGTAAAATGTATGTAGCGGTATTTATTTATTGAATTTTTCCAAACGTTAGAAATAATGGCAAAATTGTTATGCAGTTTCCCTCTTTAAATTGCTGATGATCCAGAAAAGGATGTTTTCGGCTAGGAATGTCACAATTCTATAATTTTGAGGTGTTTAAATGATTATGTTGCACATGCCTAGTAAAATATTTCGTGGGCGTGTCTATTCGCGCAAAAAGTAATTCGGTGGTTCTAGTACGAGATGAACTGGTCGTTTGTTTCCACTAACCATGCAAGCATATAAAATGAGAATTCATTTCTTGTCCTAAATCTACAGATCAACAAGTACCGCCATAGCTTCTTATATAAGATTTTTTAATAAGTTTAAAAAACTGGGTCTTGAAACAAAATACCTATAATAATTTGTTCAATACTAAAAGAAAATAAATGAATATAGTATTTTAGAGTGACATTTTTTGAATAATTTATTTTAATGTAATATTTTATTAGGATACGGTTTATAATGTATTTAATTGTGGTTGAATATAAAGATAATATTTTTATTAACACAGCACGATTTCTAGAAAATCATTCGTCCCTAAAAAATCTAAGAACTTACAAAACAAAAAAAAAAAATTAGCTAACAAATTATACTCAAATGCATAATATACAACTGTACAAAAACATTTGCAAAAAGTAACATAAATTATAATATTTATTATATTAATATTTCTTTTTCTTTTGCAAAACACTTTTTCCCGACTTTCATGTTATTTTGCCGACTTTTAAAATGGTAAAACCAATAAAATTTTGTCAGCTAAATTGTAACGGCATTATTTACATTTATATTGTCAGCACTACAGCAAAATAAGCTAGATTTCATTTGAAATACACATAATTCTAAAGTAATACTGGGTGCTGTTTCATTTCTAAAAAAAATTAGAGTCGCGTATATATATTTTATATACCATTTGTTTTGTTACTCATTTTGCCGTTGTAACGATAATATAAGAATAGCATGGGAAAAACAACCGAAATTACACATTTCATAAAGCAACTGTATCAAAACAAAATACCACGTAAAACTCAACCCCATATACATTAAGTACAAAAATAAAAATCACAATGTGAGTTTTTCAAATAAAAGTTGTTTATAGTTTGTATCATTATTATCATCTTTTTATATTTTAAGTTCTGCGTTTACAGTAGGACTCAATGCCCATTCAGCTATTAACACAAGTCCCAATAGAGAATAATATTTTCCTTGGAGCTTCGGAGCTTATCTTTGCTTTTCGGAAATCTGGAGCACATTCAGACTTCCGCCCTATTTTTCAACGAATTTCTTGACTTATTAAAAAATATTATTGCCAAATAATATGAATTTATCAGTTTTTGTAAATAAACATTTTTCCAAATTTTCAAAAACATTACAAATAGTTTTAAAATTCGATAATGTTATTTAATGTAGAACACCAAAGTTAGATTTTGACGGCAGATCTTTTCTAATTAATTTTTACTAACGTAATTTATCCTGCTCATTCAATTTTTGACATTCTTTTTTCTTAAAAAAATGTTATCGTCCACAATCTTTAAATGACACCAATAAAATACACGTCGAAAATACATTATATTATAATAAAATTCATTACCAAAACTATTCTATTTTTTTCATTTTTCATTTAGCGTATCTTTAATAACGAACACTTTTTTCTAATTAAAAAGTTAAAAATTGAAAAAAATAATTTTTTCCACGTTAAAAATTTTGCTTGCGGGAGACTAGAACCTACGGGTCCTTAACCACTGGGCTACTGGACCTTGTTTGTCGTAAAAGATACTTTTAAACAAATGTTTAGAATGTAGTTTCTTGGCGTCAAATCAAAAAAATTTAAATGAAAATTAAAAAAATTGATTCGCTCAGATTTTAATGAAAGTTTGGAAATAGTTAGACACAAGTCTAATCAATAGTTTAAATTGTATTTGATTAAAAAACTAATTCAGGATTTTTTTATTTGATTTTTCTTTTAAAAACATCGATTTTTTTAATTTTTTTAACATTTTGAATTACGTTTTACTCTAAACCACATCTAAAAGTTGCCCCCTATTTTTCGTTAACTTTCTATAAAATTGCAGGAAAAACTGTTTTTTGAGCTTTAAATATATCAAACTATATCTAGAAATAGAATATTTGGCAAACGATGAAACTATTACCGTTGAATACATCATAATCTGAGCTTTCGATCGCACTATATTTTTGTCAGACAAAAATTAATATCTAAGTTATATCTAACTTTTAGTAAAAATCGTCATAACTGAGGTGTTCTACCTTAAAACATAATTCAAAGTTTTCAATTATTGAATTAAAAATCGGAAAGTTGAACTGCACCCGCGTTAAATGTACGGAGCATGATATTTGAAGGTTGTTGGTTTAAAATTCTAGCCGAAGCATTATTGGACGTAATATTAGCAATTAACTATTGTTTTTATATAAATTAAGCATTTATCTTAAACGGATCGGACAAAATAGAAGTCACATATAAAATATTAACGTGATTTCAGAGCAATATTTTTATAAACATAATGGCAATGCGAACAAAACAATATCAATACAAAAACTAGAAGAAAATGACAAAAATGGCGGTACTAAGTTGGGCCGGAAAAACCTACTAATATAAAAGTTGGATCCTATTATAATGATGCTTTCCGAAGCCAGGGAGCACAATCCGGAACTGCTTAACCAAATTTTTGAGCTAATTTTATTAATAATTAAAGAATAATGATGCCACAGGTTATTTTATCATTTTTTATAAACTGAAAATTGTTCTATAATCTCAGAAAATACAGCTAAATGTGCGGATAAAATAATTTAAAACCCATTTTAAGCTTACTTGAAATGAATACTTTAAGGAGCGGATCTCTGAAGCTGACGCTACTATGGCGGCGCACATCACTCCTGTGAAAATAAGCTTTTTATACCAATAAATAATTTAGTTAAAGGTGGGCATGGGGTAAGGTGATCATTATTTATAAGAAAATTTTGTAACCCCTCTACCAGAAAAAATTTCAGAGAAGGAGGGGGGGGGGAGAGGGCTCCCTTTAATTTTTTATATTTTTTGATACTCTACTCAATTTTTTTTCAAAACTACTGCAGCCCAAGAACCTTATTTTTTGCAAATTAAAATTAATATGAAAACGTATAAAAAATTTGAACCCCAACGGTTCAATAAAATGAATTTCACAAAAGAAATGATGCGGTTAAAATGCGGAGATTTTAAGTCCCAGACAAAAATAAAACCCGGGTTTAATCTCTCTCTCCGGGTTTAAATCATACATGGGCACGGGGGAGGGTTAACCCTCCAAAATTCTGAGAAAGGGGGTTTTTTAACCTCCCCCCCCTCAATTTTGGAAAAATAAAGAAAAAAAAATGTCTTTAAAATGACTTCTAACTGCCTTCAAACTTAAGTTTTGAGGTCAAACTGAATGTTTTAAGCAATAAAAGCTAAAAAATGCAATAAAAAGGGCTTTTTGACCTAAAATTAGCGTTTTTACCTAATTTTCCTTCAAAATCGAAAAACGATATGGGTAAAATGCACTCCAGAAAAAAAAAAACGATATGGGTATTTTGCGTTGGTAAAAATTGCTTCTTTAATTTTTTATGGGAGCTGCTTTTTTCTTTGAAAAAATAGAGAAAAATATTCAAAATAGTGTTGATGTTAAGGAAAATGGTAAAATATCGGTCTTATGAAGTGATTCGCTGGTTTAACGGGAGTTAAAGAAGCAATTTTTACAAGATTAAACACAAAACTATGAACCGTTGCTGATTTCTCCATTATCACCCAGCACTAGTAAAAATTCACAACTTATTTAGCAATAAAAATTCAAAAGTTTTTTTCTTTTGATGTTATGTCATACTAACAATGTACCGATTTTTTGTTCTGCGTTATTGTGTTTGAAAACAGTTGGTGACAATGAAAACGGTCATAAGGTTTTATCGTAAATAAAAATTTCTACGCCAAAATGCTATCTTGTGTTCGCAGTTTTTATCATGGCGCTCTGAAAATGTAATTATAATTCTCTGACTATTAAGAAACAACATGAGGTTGTGTATTCATCGCTAAATTATTTAAAAATATGCGCGACTGCAAGGGGTTTGTAACTTATAAGCCAAAATTGCGGTTGAACAAACAAAAAGAAAGAGTTTCACCTTCCCGCGAAGCGGGGAAAATTTTTACAATGTGTAATTTTATGCATTTAAGATGACTACATTTTTATAACCTGAAAATAAAAAGGGTATACATCCAGTATAACTCTTGGAACAAGATAAGGAAAATCTTGATATGTATACATAAGCAAGAGAATATTTCCAAAAAAAATATTAAATTGTTTTTTATTTTTAAAAAATTAATTAGTAGAAATTTGCATGGTTCTTTTTAATACGTTTTTTAAATTTGATTGGCACTAGATCAGTGCACTAGGGTAATATTGGGATCGGGGGGTGGCTGCGTAGTTCTTTTCTAAGTTTAACATATCTGAGGGGTTGATTGTTGTTAAAATTAAGATCGCCGGGCTGATTTTTGTTTTGATTAAGGTCGCCAAGTGGGTTTTTTCAGCTTAGGCAAAAGTGATGATTTATTTTCAATCCTTGAAAACATACCGTTTAATAAAAATTTATCATTAATATTTTTTTTTGTTTTTTAGGTTTTCCTTAGGCTTAGATTTCGCTTAGGCTTAGGTTTTGTTTAGGTTTAGGCTTAGGTTTTGCTTAGGTTTAGGCTTAGGTTTTGCTTAGGCTTAGGCTTAGGTTTTGCTTAGGCTTAGGCTTAGGTTAGGCTGGGTTTAAAAGTAATTTGTTAAAATTTT